>JBBELK010000276.1:0-195598 GCA_037783545.1 Henricia sp. BOLD:AAB3569
GTCGTGTTTGTTTTATTGCGGTGTGAACAGGACATGCATGGGGACGGTTCCTGCATCAGAGCTCTAATGGCCTTGTACGTCGTATGCTACATACGGTCAAAGCTCGGCTTTTTCAGCAACTTAAAGACAAGTCATCGGCAGCCATCGAGCAGCATGGTGCATATCGGGTTCGGCATCTGCTCCAAACCTTGTCATTTTCGATTCCTGAGCATAAAAAGGTATCATTCGCTAAGGTACGAGAGACAATTTTGGGGGAGGATAAAGTGCTCTTAAAGCAGATGCGACGATTTGTGGGCAAAGGCCAAAGTTTTGCTCTGGTGTTTCCGGCTGCATCTTTGTTTCTAAGGGAATGCACCTCCTTCATATCTACACTTCATGATCTCTTGCCTACGCCTCTGTCGCCACAAGTGTGGGAGGAGATTTTATTTTGGAGGTTCGTTGATAGCTTCTTGCAGCTGATCCCTTGGAGACAAGACCGCCACCTTGTTATCGCATAGCACTGTCGGCAGACGTATCTGGATATAAATGGGGCGGTACCCTAGTCTTACCAGACGGTAGTGTAAGTTTCGGAGATTACTGGTCTGCAGACATCTTGGCACATACGGGTGTATGTTGCAAGGAGGCCCTTGACCTATATTTTGTGTTGCTCTCAGTCTTTGATTCGCTATAGAATTGGAGGGTGGATGTGGTTGGAGATTCCAGAAGTGTGGTGGGTGTTTGGACTGGCCTCCGAACAAGGTCTAAACCGTTTTCAAAAATGTTGAAGTTTATTTTTTGCCTTCTCCTTGGAGGCAAGTTTTTCGCTCAAGTTGACCTGGTTCAGAGGGTTCAAAGGATTCGGCTGGCCCAAGGCATTGAACGTGCAAATGTCAGCCAACGGAGGCACAAACATGGCCTCGCTATGTAGACATCTGGTGGTATCTTGCAGAGCTTGTCGGATGGAGGTGGCAGCTCTGCGCGGAGGCATACATGATTTCAGCTGGTTGACCGACCTTTCGCAGGGTGTACTTAAAGTGGTAAGGGTTTTTCTCGCCGTTTCCCAACTGATCAGGGAATAATTCCCAAGATGCATATTCGTTCTTTCCTCAGTGTGCCAAACCAAAATGGTGGGTATCAATCGCTCAGTCGCCGTAGTCAACTCATCATTGAAAGATGTCTGTTATAAAGCTAGCTGGCAGTTTTTCTCGAACAATTGCATCGTGCAGTAGGATCTTGCGGACAATGTGCACCTATCGATTATGGGATATCTAAGCTCCAGCGCAAGCTGCGGCTGTTTTTAACATCCGTTTCGGGCTTGCCCTCGGGAATCGCAATATAATGCTAAATTTATTCTTCAATCAGGCACCCCCCTCCCCCCCTTAAATTTCTTCACAAGAGCGTTTTGTTTTCCCTTTTGGAAGATGATCAGTGTGGCAACCAGGCTGACAGAACGAGGAAACAAGTTGGATAATCATGGATGTGAAGTGCAAAAGAGCAGACTCATTTGCAGCGTTGGACCGATTTCTGCGGTAGCATCTAGGCAAAGGATGCGGTACTGAAGGGGAGGATCTGGAGTCAGCACACCACTAGCTGGACATCCTATGCTTTTTGATCGATCGTGACTCAGAAGGTCGCACGCGGATTCACGGCTTAGGGTGTACAAATTTGGGCAGCGACAGCTTGAGAAAAGAAAGGAGAAGAAAAGAGAATGGAAGAAAGGCGGCAAGACAGCTAGTCCAGTTTTCTTTCCTTTGTATCTGATATGGTATCCCACTTTCATTTGAGGTTTGGGTAAGGATTGGGGTGTATTTGGGCAGGTTTTGGGGTTCTCGGCGGCCTAGGGGGCAGGTTTTGGCGAAATCCATCTCACCCCGTATCTAAACCCTATAGATACCGGAGTCGGACGGAAACAAAGACGGTTGTGCAAATAGATTACTATTTGCACATCCGTCGACGTTGAGGGCAGCGTAGGAATCTACGCAGTCTCGAGTATATCAAGGTGGCAGGTGGGGAGTATTTGGACGAGAAGGAAGAGTCGGCAGAGGACGGTACGGTTGTATGTCTCAACGGTGGTAAGATAATAGTTTGGCCTCGGCGGCCAGCTTCTGGTGAGTATTATTATATATATATATTTTTTCCCCGCCCACCCGACCTCCTTCCTCATTTCTGAGCTTTCCTCTGGCTTCGGTTTCTATGCTCAATCCATCTCACCCCATATCTAAACCCTATAGATACCGGAGTCGGACGGAAACAAAGACGGTTGTGCAAATATATTACTATTGCTGGTTTTAAGTTGACATTTTAAAAAACCACTCGGAAGGAAGGGAAATTTATGTCACGAATTAAAAAATGTTTCTATCTTGTCCTTTTTGTGCACGCATGTGTAGAAGGGTGAAAACTGTTTATAAATAATTTCCTTTCAATTGTGTAATAATTGTCCGTTTCTCTCATAGGTGTGTATCCCCTGTAGTGTATTTTTAATGTCCTTTTAGTTTCCCACGGTGTAAGCCCCATTATATTGTGTATGACCCGTGTATTTTGTAGTGTATCCCCTTAATAGTTTATTTCTGTAGAGGTCACTGGCCCTGTGCATCAAGAGAAGACCTGTATTTTGATCTGTTCACAATAACCCTGTGTATTTCTGCTGTTTTCAACGATTTCAAGTTTAATGTCTGCACATCCCTGGTGAGTTTTCTTGTTATTTTCAACTTTACTTATATAACATTAGTCTATAGTGGTTTCTTTAAAAGTGTTATTTTTTACAGCTTATACTTTGGGTTTTTTTTCTTATCAGAAGTACGATACTTCAGTGACTTTGAAATTTGAAACAACATAACTTCCCTCTGCTATTTAGTTGTAAAACCATTTTTAATTTAAGTTCTCCCTGCATTTACTCTTGAAATTCTGGACTTTACTTTGACTCTTTTTTTGCTACATTTCTTGACATAATTTCCTTTTCTGTACTTTTAAAAACATGTGCTTTGGCATTCCCTTTGTCCTAGATTCATTGAAGGACACATGGTGTGCCTGGCTAAGGATTAGTGGTTTTATTACCTCATTATTATTCATAAGTCTCTAGGTCCCTTGTTTAGTTTATTGCACCCTCCCTGGATCCACTGTATAATGTTTTTATCCATGTAATTAATTATTTGCTCTTTTGGTTTTGTTTGTTTACAGGGTCCCTGATTTTGCCTCTAGGTTTATACTTTACACTGTGTTGGTGCATTTCAAGTTTAAGATTTTAGTTTAGTTTAATTTTAGTTGATTATTTGGTCTGTTTCATTTTTGGTGTCGTTATATTCATTAAACCTTTCTTTAAAAACAGTTCGCGACTTGGTCCTTAGATTCCGGGTGTCATTTTTATTGAGTTTTATTGAGTTAGTCCCCAGTTGTGCCATTTTTCACTGTTACACATGCACGAGTCGCCCGGTGTGCAGTATTTGCTTTTTGCGAGTTCCTTTCTTTCAGATTTCGTGTGAGCATGCAGCTATTTAAAGATCATGGTGTGAGCCATTTTCTCTGTTATGGGATGGTAAAATTAAATGTGTATGTCAAATATTCCAGATTATTTCCGAAGATTTCTGAGCTATCAAGATTTAGGCTAATAAACTGTTCAACACACGACCAAGCTACGGCAACAAGCAGTGTTTTAATTTCACCCGGTTTTTTTTTTTCATTCCAAAAACAATTATTTTCCGGAACCGGCGGGTTTTAAACTGGCAAATAGGTTCAACTGTGGCCTCGATTATCTGTGGAACAGTACCTATCATTTGCAATGTCCTATACAATTGTATTTCCCAAAAAAATATCTTAATTGCCGTGTCGAAATCGTAAGGTTTGCCGAGGGCATTACGATTTTCCCGGCCCGCGGCCAGACATCGGGGACTAGACATCGTGCTCACATGCATAGTAAGCAGGCGACAGTGCGCTCTGAATAACATTATACAAAACAGCTGCGCGCGCACGGCGCTGTCACTACTAAATATCCTAGACGTTGTTATTGACTGTGTCGCGGCGGTCGGTTTTCGGGACGAACGCACGTTCAAAACAAAAACAATAACAACGTCTAGAGCCTAGACTATGCTTGCACGTGCATATTGCGTTTACGTCTGAATCGCACCATAGATTGATACAGACGGACGAGCGCAGCAGCGCAAACGTAACAGACACAAGACGGATAAAACCAGACCTATGGAAAGGTGTCTTTAATCGAAAAAGATTAAGAATCCCTACATACAAAATTATGAACATGATTGTGATATTAACATTAAAAAGACATTCAGCACAGATCTACGACAGTAATGTACACGTCACACGGTGCTCTGTTGTAGGACTCGTCATAAGCAATGTAATGCAGCAAATGCGGGGATACTTACCAGGAGGCATTGTTGTTCCAGTATTGCAAGACACACCTACATCGCTATATCTGTCGTACCAGAAGTAATCGTCTTTTACCCATCTAATATATTCACACTGCTCAATGCTGGATTCGTTTCCAGCACAAACAACATCATTTAAGAGAATTGGTCCTGATCCTCCACCAAAGTAGGCATGGCGCAAAGCTTGTGATGCAGATGGGTAGCCAAGCTGTCGACAGACAACATCCGCTTCCCTTATACTCCAACTTTGATCGTAATCCCAAATGTTACCCCAAATGCACTGGTGAAACACCTCAACTCTCCCCTCATTCGAAGCCTTTCCATCCACAAGACGAACTGTAACTAATGATTATATGAATCAAATTGATTACTTATGATTTTTTTTTTTCACTGTAATTAAAGAACAACACTACTGTGTACTACATAATATTAGCATTCTGTTTTCATTATAGTTTTTTTGTGGAATAGAAGTGTACCTGGTGGGGAGGTTGCCTTGACATGAACTTCTCCGCAAGTCACTCCACCAATTTGACCACTGGAGCAAGACGAGAAAACCCATTCTCCATGATCGCACTGGTCAATGTTAGATTCACTTCCATTACATGAGATATTGAGAGTTGGACCTGACCGGGATGTATCGCTCTGCCAGACCTGTGAAGGAGAAGGGTAGCCGAGTTGTCTGCAGATGACATTGGCCTCTTCAATGCTCCAGCTATCGCCACAGATCGTGCCCCATTGGTCCTGGTAGTATACCTCCACAATACCTTCATATGGGTTGCTTCCATTGGCAAGGCGCACTAGTGCTAGGGGGAAAAAAACTTTGTTTTACCAATTGACCAAATAGGGACCTATACAGAACAATTTGTCCTGGAACTCGGTCAAATACAACATGATTTTACATCAATATATTTTTGGTACTGACAAGTTTAAAGGACTGAGGATGGTGTGTAGCTCACATTAAAAACATATATACATGATCCAGCTCATGCCACATTTTACCAAGGGTAAGGGGCATTTTTGTTTTGTTTTGTTTTATTTTTTTTGTCGGACGTACCGGTATATATATATAATGTATTTTGTTTTCATTGAGACAATTTTTTGTGCTTATTTTTTTGATCAATTTAAAGTGTTTATGAGAGTGAAGACGTGGTTTGCCAAATGTGCTGATTGACACTGCACATTCTTGAGGATGATATAGTAAAAACAAAACCTAAGTTGTACTTTAGACCCTATCAAATAGCTGTTAGTTTGTGGAGAAAGTTTTCGTTTCTTGAGAATTTAAATAAATTTAAACATTGTCCCACAAGATTGCAGTTACATTCGATACGGCCTACATGTTTGGACATGTTGGAGAACACCTATAGTAATTGATTATAAGAACTAATCATACCTACCCGAGGTAAGGGCTGCCGTTTCACAAGTCACCCCAACGTAATTGTCACGGTAGCAATATGACATGTACATGTATGAAGGGAACCATCCACTATGTTCACACTGTTCAATACTTGATTCGTCTCCAATGCAGTTAACGCCACTAAGAAGACGAGGGCCTGTTCCTTGGCCAAAATGAGCACGTCCCCACGCCTGAGTTGCAGAGGGGTAGCCGAGCTGTCTGCATATGACGTTGGCATCTTCAATGGTCCAGCTATTATCACAGACTGTACCCCAGAAGCATTTGTAGTAAACGTCCACTCGGCCTTCATGAGGTGTGTTTCCATCAGCCAAACGCACTGCAACTGTTGTATAAAATGCTCAATTTCGAAATAAAACAGATGACAGGGGTTGTACTAGTCCAGACTGGTCAATTGATTGCTTTCCGTGACGTAGAACATCCGGGGATGTTTGGTGGTCAACAGTCACGCGCGTACACGCGCGCGCCAATAGACGCACGTGAACACTCGTGAAAAATACTCACCAGCATTGAGCTCCATATATACACACGCTACACTGGTTCCCGCTCCATATATTCCACATACAACGACTGAATATGAGAACCGGCTACTGTGGTGTTTAAAATAGCACTTTAAGCATTACGTCATGCATTTATTTTTAGAAGCACATTTAATTTTTAAAGCGCGCTGCGCGCTATATGGCATGAGTGTTCAACAATTTGAAAGGTGTTATTCCATATTTGACCAATACAAATTTAATATATTAACCTTAAAATATTAAATATGCCCATTTTAATATTTTAATATGTAGGCTAGCATCAAAAAGAAAATTCAAACCTTGTCTGCATCACCCAGTGAGCTCCATATTGTACATGTAGTTTTAATCTGCTGTTGCAATCCCGTAACTATAGCCATTCATACGGTTACTGTAACTATAGCCACTGATAGCCACTGCGTAGTTTTAAATTCGTGGCATCACTACAAATACACACACATATACACGCGCGTACGTGCACGCGATGTCAATTCAAATTCTCGAAACAATGACGAATTGTACCCGACGATTAACGGTAACGTCCAGACGACCGGACGTGCATTCGGGTAAGTTCGGGAACCTTCGGAAAAAGGAGGAATTCCTCCTGTTTCAAAATGGCGGAATTGGCGGCTGCCGGACCTTAAATTCAGTCTAGTCAAACAATATTTAGTCCGGGTACCAGACTATATATACGCACGTATGTAAATCAATGCTCACCAGCGTATTTTCATTCGAAGATGCCGCACGCGCGCGTTGTGATACGTTCAAATTATTGAGCATGCACTGGGCTTGTTGTAAACACGAAAGTGCTTTATCTTTATCGATACAACAGCCATGGCACAAAAGCATAAAGCAAGTTCAAGCAACAAAGGAAGTGCAACCAATGCGCCTTTCTTGCTCTGTTTGCAGGTTATTACTCGAGCTGTTGCAACGAATCATGCGATCCAACGAAACATGATAATGGCGGACCATTTCATGTTTCGGTACCGGATCTTAAGAGTGAGGGACTGTAAATATCAAGAATTTTTTGAAAATGTTGGCCATGGCCAAAAAATGGATTTCCTTTATACTTTTATATTTGATAGACCTTTGCTCCAAACTAACAAATGTGGTAACAGTTTTGAAAAAATACCTTTGTTGCTATGGCAACAGCCAAATTTAGATTTTTGCCATTTTCTCACTTTTTTAAGAGTGAAATTTGCATATTTTCAAAACTGCGTCACCATTAAACAAGATATAGAAAAAACATTTCTTTAAAAGTTATTGATAGGTGGGTCCTTGGAGACTGCATTGCATGTATAAAAATAGTCACCAGGTATTTGGGTGGGTTATACCAATTATTTCAAATAGGGGTGTTTTTTTACTTTTTTTTAGTATGAAAATATACCATTTTTTGACAGCTCATAACCCATATGGTAGTGCTCCAATTTCAACATCGACCACATATTGTTAAAATAAGACATTGGTCTTGTGGAATATTTAAAAAACAGCTGGGGGAAACATACTTTATTGTTCGCAGTGTTGCCAGACATTTCCCCATTTTTTTCAAATAGGCCGACATTTTAAAAAAGTGACAAAAAAGGCATTTTTAAGTAGAAGGTCGTAACATGTCAATTTAATCTAATTTTGGGGTGCTGAATCTAAAAATGACAGTTATTAAGTTGTATTTTAAGTTAAAGGGGTATTTGTGGCCCAAAAATTCCAGAAATTGGTTAAAAAACACGAGTTTTTGTGCAAAAAAAACCCACTGTTTTCTCAAATAGAACATAGTTAGGCCTGTACATGCCACAACATGCCACTCTTTCTAAATCCATAAATGACAGTGTCCAAGCTGTATTTTGAGGGCAAAAGTGCTTCTTTGGGGTAAAACATAAAAAAGTTTATAAACATCAGTTTTTGGTAAAAACAAAAAGAGGAGAAAAGATATATAGCCTAATTGACAAGAAGAGGCTTTTTTAAGTAGAAGGTCGTTACTCGTTACTTTTACCTAATTTGGGAGTGCTGATTCCAAAAATGGTTGCCAATTTATATTTTAAGTTAAAGGCGCTTTTGGCAAAAAAATACTAAAATCTTTTTGAAAACATTGAGTTTTTGGTTTTAAAAAACATGGTAACATGGTAACATGCCACTCTTACTTAATTTAGGGTGCTGAATCCACATGACTTTACCAGCAAGCTGTATTTTGATGGTCAATGGTTTTTGTTTTGACAAAAAGCATAAAAGCATTTGTTTAATTCCTAAATCCAAACAATACTGTTACTATAAAGCTGTTGTTTGGTATTGAAGCGATCCTATAGAACCACAACCACATAACATGGTTCAAAATGATTACACATGTAAACTCCTCAAAAAAAGTTCGGAAAGTCAAGTTTGTTGTTGTTGTTGTTGTATATTTTATGGCATCTTCGGCAACTAAGGCCCTTTATGCCATCAACTATACGGTTTTAGCTTTTAACTATACTATATTATCAACTTGAGATGACGAAGATGGAGTTGCAGTTTTAGAAGTGGGAGGAAAATCCCTAGAGAAATGCCCCAGGGGATCGAAAACCCACGCGGTCAAGTAGGGACTGCAAACCCAATCCACATACACGCCCCGGATTCGAACCCGGGACCCCAGAGGTGAAAGGCGAGGAAAGAACCCGTACGCCAACCCGACCGCCCCAAGTCAAGTTTGACTGACGATTTCTCTCTTATAACCAAATAATTTCCCTTGAATTTTGTATCATTGGAAAGCCCTGTTATTCCTCTTTACAGTGATTAATCAATTGGGGGATGTGCAGCACAGCTGAATACGGGGGCGGGTGTAAAGTGAAATGTCACAAAATGCATTGCTATTGTCAAAAAGTGCGTTGACACATTCCCATCCTCCAAGCAAAAGGGGAATGCACCTATGTAGATACCAGGCTTAGTATATATATAAGACAACACCACTGGTGTTAATTTAACACCACAGTTTTTGCAGTGTAAGTCCGCCATAATGGATTAAGAGAACAACGATGATCACTGTATATTCGTTGTTGTTTTTAATGCAGGCTTTCTAAATGTGTTTAATTATAACATCATTTAGATTTTGTTTCCCCAAAAGAACCTTTGCCCTCAAAATACATCTTGGACACCTCTATTTTTGGATTCAGCACCCTAAATGAGGTAAGAGTGGCTTGTTGTTACCATGTTCTGTTTGAGAAAACAGGGTTTTTCTGTACTAAAAACACTTAATTGTTTTTCAACAAATTTTGTAGACCTTTTTGCCGAAAATTCCCTTTAACTTAAAATACAGTCATTTTTGGATTTACCAACCCAAATTAAGTAAGAGTGGCATGTTACCATGTTCTATTTGAGGAAAAGGGGGTTTTCTGTACAAAAAAACCTTGTTTTTTAAACAAATTGTTATACTTTTTTGCAAAAAAATACCCCTTTAACGTAAAATACAGCTTCGATCGTAACCATCATTTTTGGATTTACCACCGCAAAATTAGGTCAAATCAACATGTTACAACCTTCTACTAAAAAATTCCTCTTTCTGCCACCTTTTTGAAATGTCGCCTATTCTACTTAGCCTTCCACCAACATTTGAAAAAATGGGGAAATGTCTGGCAAAACTGCGAAAAATAAAATAGTTTCCCCCAGCTATTATTTTTATATTCCACAAGACCAATGTTTCATCTCAACAATACGTGGCCGATATTCAAATTGGAGCACTACCATATGGGTTATGAGCTGTCAAAAAATGTTATATTTTCATACTTTAAAAAAGTAAAAAAACACCCCTATTTGAAATAAATGGTATAACCCACAAACATACCTGGTGATTATTTGTATACATCCAGTGCAGCCTCCAAGGACCCACCTATCCATAACTGTTAAATAAAATAATTTGTTATATCTTGTTTAATGGTGAAGCAGTTTTGAAAATATGCAAATTTCACTCTTCAAAAAGTGAAAAAAATGCAAAACTAGCCTAAAATGGTAATTTGGCTGTTGCCATGGCAACAAAGTAATTTTTTTCAAAACTTTTACCAAATTTGTTAGTTTGGGGCAAAGGTCCGTCAAATATGAAAGTATGAACAAAATCAATTTTTGACCGTGGCCACCCGATTTTCGATATTTACAGTCCCTCACTCTTAAACAGCTAGAATCCCCCTTCCACATATTTTTTTGTTTTGCTGTTTATCATGGAGGTTTATGTTTCTACAACGCGATTACAACTTTTGTCTTTTGTTTACAACGCAATTCAGTTCCGACCCACTTTACCCGAAATTCTGAATTGCTCGAGGTCACTTGGTTTGTTTACAAACAGGGGCGTGACGTCATCCTGAGAAACACACAAAACGGTCCGTGTTGTACCGATATTGAATGGACAACATACGAAGTGTATGTTCATCATGCATGTTTCGTCCTTGTAATTCAAATTACAAACGTGAAAAAATACCTTCTGTACTATGACAGCAATTTATTGTTATCTTTTCGTGAAAACAAATGAAATTGTGGCTCACAATATGCTCTTTTGAAGTAAATTTCAGTGAATTGCGGCCGTTGGTTTTGACACGAACTGCCGTCTTGAAATTGAAAAAAATATATATTCCACATCTTGTTATGAGCTGTTAACCACGAAACAGTGAGAGTTTGATGATGAAAAAAGACGACTGAGACAAAGTTATGATTTTTACTAAAGCCAAACACATGAGTGCCACAGCGGCAGTTGGGAAACGGCCGAGCGTTGTACTTCTTCAACTTGACTGTTGCACCAGCTCGACCGTTGTTAGCGACTTGGAAAAAAAAATCAAAATAAATATTTTGAGTTAAAACCACTTTCAAACAACAGACCAGCTGCAACAGGTTTCAAAAATACCTTTGTTGCAACAATTCATCAAGCGGTCGCTGTTTTATGCTTGTTAAATTGCGTCAAATTTACGTGCGGAATCGTCAATGAAAATGAATAGACAGCTAGTTCAAAATTTGTGATGTGATGCATTCACGGCAGCCTAATTCTTCGAAATAATAAAGAAAATGTTTCTTTTTTTTCATAGTGTATGGTAAAACATACAACCACGCAACACCATCTAACAGAGACGGTCCAAGTTTTTTGCGTGTAAACGTATGGAGCTAACAATCGTGTTGACTTCTCTTTCTCAGGATTGCGTCACGGGGTCACGCGCATATCATTAATATCTAATGAGCGTTTCAGAAATCGCGAAAATCTCATTTTCGAAAAGCGCGCTTTTGCTTGCAATTTGTCCACTTAAAACTGACAATTTAATATAAAAAAATCCACGTCGGCAAGAGGGATGTTTGGACTATCGAAAAAAGCCTAAATGCTGGATTTTCCTTCAAGGGGGATTCTAGCTCTTTAAGATTTGACTGTGTGTTAGATTGCGCCCTCAATCGCGCACATACGGTGCGGCGCAGTACTAGCATAGCAATGTTGCCTGCTGCGAAAATCTCGATCGATCGTATGTGTCGCTTTGCTTGGAATGGAGCCTTTTTAGAAAAAAAGAAATTGCATGCTAATATTAAATTAAATGCTTTCCTAACGTAATAAAAATTTTACCGGCATTTCAGCTATTCTTGGAATCTAAGACTAAGAATCATGGCTTCCCTTCAGCAGACAGGTGCCTATAAATTGTGCACAAAAGCATATTATGAAACTGGCTGAACAATTTTGAAGTTTGAAGTTGATCATGTACCAAACACATGAGAAGGGCTTAACAATTTGTTTCCTCTCAAAATCGTAAATTCTTCCCACTCGAAATTGTTGATAAACTTCCTAAATCTTACCCAAACTGGAACACGTGCAAACTTGTACGTAGGCTAGGCGTAGGCCTACACATACGTACACAACTTGCACTCCGATGCAATGCAGATTCTTTATCTCTGACAAACTAATACCCGTGCACCAATTGAGCTTGTGTGGTATTTCGGTACTGATGAGAAGGAACGGTCATTTTAAAATACCGATTAACACCGATGCTCTCGCATAAATACTGAAATACCGGTGAACTAGGTATATATAATTAATTACCGCGGTATCGTGAAATTATAACCTGGGTGAAAAGAAAATGTGCGCAACAGAAAGTCATGGAAACTAACTTGAGAATTTGGGTGTTGTATAAGATAATAGCACAGAACGTTTACTTTCATTGTCTCTTTTATTTGCTTCTATACACTTGTACAAAACTACATATCACCTGATGATGGACGCCGGGATCCAGTAAAGTGAACCAGGACTTGAACCCCGCGCTACATCAGCCTTAAATTAAAGGCAGTATACATCAGTGGTAATCTCGAAAATCAGAAATGTTCACAGATTTACGCCTAACTTACACAATATAAACATGATGACCGTAGAAAATTGTTTTGTCTGAACTGCTATAGTCTTTGAGAAATAAGTAAAACAATTAGTTTTCGTCTCATGAGACGAAAATTCAATTAGCCCCAAAACCATTTCGCCCATGTGCCATTTCGCCCTAAACCACTTCGCCCGAGTGCCATTTCGCCCCAAATTACTTCGTACAAACTCTACATCGCCCAAATGCCACTTTGCATTTCAGGGCGAAATGGTTCAGGGCGAAGTGGTTTTGGGGCGAAATTACTGCACACCCTTTTTTGACTGTTTTCTCAAATGTTAGACGAAGTACGGAGCTGGGTTTTGCTCAGGTCGGTTTTAATCATGCATATTGTGACGGAACAATAACTACATGTATATAGGCCCTAGGCACCAACTGTATGTTTTAAGCAAAAGCCAACTGTGTGTTTTAATCACATGTATTGAGTCACTCGCACATTACAAGTCGGGAATCCTGTTGTCTGATTGGTCGATCAAGTTTAGGCACTGTTGTATGGTAAAGAGAAATGTGCTTAGTCTATAGGGCCTGGAAGTTTATAAAGTGGCGTTCAGGCTAGCCACGAGAGTTGAGTGGCGCCGGCGAACGTGAAATGCTTTTAACACTTGGTCATTATTCTGAGGATATCTTAGAACATATGAAAACAAAAACCTACATCTTTGACTTTCGTGGCGAGATAAAACTTTTGATGTGACCAAGATTCGAGCCCGAGTTCTAAGACCACCTCATGAGGTGACCGGTGCTGAAAGAATTTCGCGTTCACGTTCGCGTTATACGTGCATCTAAACCTCTCTATTATTATGCGTAGAGTTGGGAAATTTGTTGTTTTCAAAGAATTTAAGAAAGCTTACGTTAATCCCGTGACGTGTTGACAATCCCCTTATAGGCTAACGTCCTATACATGTATATTTTGAAACCGGGTCACGGCTGAACAATGGATCAGGCCAATTTCATAACACAGCTAATTAACATAAAAATTCGCTTAAAAATACAAAACGTTTGCTTGATAAATAAGGGTCGCCGTGCCGGCAGTCAAAAGTGTCATATAAACTTGTGTCCTCGGCAATATTAGCAGAAGACCGTTGCGGTCAATTAACTCAAATTGTTTTTGATGCACACACAATTTTGCAAAGCAAATAAACTTTTGACTCCTCCATTTTTCCAGTGGATGGTTGAGGTTTTGATATGCATGTGTAATACTTTTCTCATTTGTGCATTCTGAAATTTCGTGTTCTCAATCCATATTTCAAGGATATCGTGAAAAACCACCGATGTTTTGTAAACTATATTATCCGGTTCCATAAATCAGTTCCATAATTACACCAACCTGCAATGGGCATACTTCTATAATTACAAGAAAGATGATAAACAAAGATTGTACTACTTACCTGTTAAATTAATATGTTATTTACCTCATACATTGATTCTCGTTCACTGATTGGTTAAACGCAGATCACGCGACATAGATTAGTTCAACCATTTCAGTGGGCAACTGAAAAAAAGTACTATTGTTTGACATATTGCGCAATAGGTCAAAGGATAGTACTTTCTAAAAGTACTATTTCATAGCGCGTACGCAATCGCGCGAGCGTGAAGCAACTAGCAGTGGTAATCGCGTTCACGCGAACAAGGTGCACTTTGGCTTGGCTCTCTGAAAACACCAATCATTTGACACAAAAATCAATGTATGAGGTATATAAAACAAATATTGACTGCTTTTGTTCGGGTGATGATGCAAACTACCGCCCCTCGGTGATCTTGAAACGACAGTCCTGCTATTTTCCCTCGGCCTGCGGCCTCGGGAAAATAGCAGGACTGCCTTTTCAAAATCACCTCGGGACGATAGTTTGCACCATCACCCTCATGAGCAGTCAATATTTGTATACTATTTCGCCCATCTTCCTGGAAACAGTGCACTGCAAACATGCAGCAGTCCTATCCGTCACCTTTGTTATCTCTTTTTAAACCAATTTCGACAGAACAATCTATTTTCAGCCCCAAATTGACGAAAAAGTGAAGAGAAAATGCTTACACTTGTTAAAAACCTCGTTTGAATGTGTACACAACGCAAACGAACAAGATTGTTGTTTACCCTACTTTGAAAACGCACGCGCGGACGCGATTCCAGCCAGATAGCGTCTCCAGTGTATATATATGGAGCTCAATGGTGGTGGTCAACAGTCACGCACGTACATGCGCGCGCCAAGACGCACGTGAACACGAATAAAAAATACTCACCAGCGTATTTTCATTCGAAGATGACGCATGCGGGCGTTGTGATACGTTTAAATTATTGAGCATGCACTCGGCTTGTAAAAACGAAAGTGCTTTTACTTGATCGCGATTTCTAGCCTGAAGAAATGCAGCCATGGCGCAACAACATAAAGCAAGTTCAAGCGACAGAGGTAAGTGCAACCAATGCGCTTTTCTTGCTCCTTTTGCCGGTTATTACTCGAGCCACGTGGGTCATGAAAAATGCCCACCAAAATGGTGGATGGAAGGGGTGACGTCACCGGAACGCAATATCAATACGCGAATATTGCGAACGTTTGCTTGCAAGGCCAGCCAACAGCTGGCAGCCGGCTTTCGATAGACCACTGCATATGCACAAAAAAACGGTCACCAGTGACAGACGTGCTGATGTGCCGATGTATCGGAAGTCGATCTCCCACCAGCAGCCGATTTCACGAATCCTTACGCACTGCGTAAGTCCGCTTGCGCAACATTTTATTGCGTAGGCTGCGCAACATTCCTGTGAACATTACATGCAAGGTATGGGGCTTGCGCCATTTTGCAAAAGTTGTGCAGGCTGCGCACTCTTTCGTGAAATCGGCTGCAGGTTTTATTATTGTAATTTTTTACTTTCTACAGTTCACACTGAAATAAATAAACAATCATCTATTAAAAGGAATAGTTGGTGATACATATTCAGCGATGTGTATCAAGTGACGGCGTGATATTGTGTGGATATGGATTGATTTTGTTTTTATATGGTCCTAGGCTGCGTGATTTTAGGAACGACGCTGATGATGATGCTGGCGGGATCAGAATGAAATACATGTACACACGTACGTACGTGCACGCACATGTTTGCAAGTTCTGCAGGGCCGTGAGTCGGGACTATTAAAGTGATTCATTTCTTGGACTTGCATCTATCTAGATGTAGGAATAATAGGCCTGCTTCACTTGTCTAAAGTTGACTGTGCATCAGCATGTTGACATCAGCATGTATAATTAAAATAATGAATAATGAAAAATGAAATAAAGCCTCATCATTTTTCAAAATCCCTCGGACGGTAAACCGGATTTTTCATTCTCGTGGCCTAACAGTTTTGTTTCATACAGCTCCAAGAGCACCTGTACATGATCTTGTTGGTTTAGAGCGGTTTCACACGTCAATCACAGCTCACTAAACATCTCCGGTGTTTGTCCCCCAGAACAGGAAGAGAACAAAATAACCTTATGCTTTTCTGCTACATATGTAAATATGTACATGTAGCAGCCACATGCCTTTTTGCATTTCTGACATGGTCGCTTTGCACCATTGTGCTAAGTCATCCATGACGGTATTCTGGATTTCTTGGTGTCATAAGGAAGAGGAAACGGTATTTTCCCAAAATCTCGGTCATTATTGAGCAATTACCAATATAATCTCGGTTTCCTTTTTTGAGATGCTTCGACGGGATGCCCAGACAGCTCAGTTGGTAGAGCAGTTGGCCATGTATGCCAAGGATCTGGGTTCGAATCCCAGTCGGGGCATTGACATTTTCTCGTGTTTCTAAATTCATCTCTATTTTAAGATTGATTGATTTACATCTTTTCATTGAATCGCTAAAATAGTAATTTGATGTTGAAAACTGGCATAATATTTTTAACTATTTTCTTGCTTTTTTTCAGGTCATCATCATTTGGTGATGGCAGGAGATGGCCTGAACAGTTTGCAAGCTGAACTGGTGGTCCAGGACTATTGAGAAGATTTGGCAAAATGTTTAAATGATTATGACAACACTAAGTAACCCATTGATTTTGTCAAGGCAAATTTCAAGGTTCGTCTCGCTACATCTTGATATCTTCTGGGTCATTTATTTTGTACAGTTGATATTTATGTACAGTACCTCCCTTTCCTGGGCTATGTCACTTTTCACGGGACAAAATCAAAATCTCCACCCTCGATTGCAAAACGTCATGCTACATGTATCAGTTGCCTAGGCATTTTTATTTTAACTAGCATAAAAAACTTGACAGAACCTCCACTTATGGATTAGGGCATTGCGGGTGTAAGGGAACAATTGATAACAGAACTGCATTATTTAGCATATTTCTGGTGTTGGTGTAGGCCAAAATCTACAAATTTAAGAAAATGTTAAGATTCGTTGCACTAAATCCTTTAATTTTGTTATGTGCAGTGACACTTACCAAAGTCTGCAGTATGGGTTTGTCGAGTTGGATTTTTTTTTATTCTGTGCAGTTTCCGTATATTTTGCATATTTATTAAATTGTTCTTACAGACGAAAAATCCCCATACATGTATTTAAAGATTCGGTGTGCCAAATCTTGACATTCTCTGTAATAGCAAAGGCCTTGTTGTGGAGTTTTATTATTTATTTTGTAGAATTGATATTTTGCATATAATTCATAATTTTGATGATGCACATTTTAAATAAAAAATTACATATACATGTAGTTGAATTATTTAACTTGCCAGTTTTGCTAATTAACTCATTTACCAACCCCTTTAAGGGTCGCTTGCTGATTTTGCAACTAACACCAAGTTTTCTGATTGTTGCTGTTTTGATTGATTTATTTATTTTTAAGACAGGTCTTTCTCACAGCAAAAGTTGTATAATTTCCTTTTGTTTATTTATTTGATTCAGATCTGAATTTGCATTTAAAGGCACAAGCTCATCACCAATGCGCGCGCGCCAAATTCGTGCCACGAAATACGCAGCTCCATGCATTTGCTATGCAGCTGCGTATTTCGTGGCACGAATTTAGTGCACGCGCATTGCTGATGAGCCTGTGCATTTAAGTTATTTTATTTACTGAGACAAGTTTTGCTCGGACACTACTTAATTTCAGCAGATTTGAAGTGTTCTCCAATGAGTACCGTAAGATTGTGCTTTATAAATATCTTGTAAATACTGTAATTAATCCTATAACGTTATTTTCAATAACCAATACCATCAGTAAAACAGGAATAACGTATCAACGTTGTCCTGATTTCTGAAAAAAGGAAGAAACATATTACACACTTAAAACACATTCCATGATTGTGATATTAGATTTGTTATGCGTCTCGCTGCTACCAGGAGCATCTTTTTTTATGGATACCGGCGCATTATAAATTTCCATTATTATTATTATTATTGTTATTAAAGAATGCTTAAAAAGAAACCACCCCCCCCCCACCCCCCCTTCCCAACCCCCAAGGCAACAGAAAATGCGAACGCCACCAAGCGGCGTAACGTTGTCACATCGCTTACATGGCAGATGCCAACAATTTCAAGATTCGTTGTCCGAATCTCAAGATGCATTTCACGATCCGCTGCAACAGATCCACGTGGGTCATAACAAATGCCCACCAAAATGGTGGATGGAAGGGGTGACGTCACCGGAAAGCAATCAATAGGATGCCGAAACCAAAGCCTTTTTCCAAATCTCGACTTTGGCTCGGGCTCAGGCTCCGGCTCCGGCTCCGTGTGGTTTACATGGAACTGGAGCCTGAGCCCAAGTCGAGATTTGGAAAAAAAGGCCCAAGGCTGCCATTAGGGGACACACGGACTGGTTTCTGTACACATATTCACATAGTACGACTTCGCAATAAACAATAGGATCGGGAACCAATCTAAGGGGACACAATACTAAGGAATAAGTGGGGTACCGTGGCCGAGCGGTTTAGGTCATTGACTCGCAATCATAGGTGGAAACTTGGGGTTGCAGGTTCGAACCTCCCCACGGCTACGGTACCTGTGCCCTTGGGCAAGGCACTCAACTACAGAGCATTCTTTCGTGAAGAGCAAGGGATCATCCCCGGTGTCTCTGGCCATTTCTAATTCTAATTCTTCATGGGTTTCCTCACGCTTGCGAGTGACAGTGCAATGAGCACTATTGAGGAATCCTTGGTATGAATACCAGAAATAAATAATAATAATAATATATACCCTTTTCACAAAACAATTTCCTAAACCCGTGTTTAGAACCAAAATTAACGTAAAAACAGAAGAAGTTTTGAAGTGAATCACATCAAACACTTAGACCTGAAATAAAACCAAACAATTAAAGGCAGTATACATGATTGGTATCTCAAAAATCAGGAATGTTCACAGATTTACGCCTTACTAAGCTTATACAATATAAACACGATGACCTTGGAAAACTTCCCCTGAAATCGTTTTGTCTGAAGTGCTATAGTCTTTGGGAAATTAGTAAAACAATTATTCGCCCCAAAACAATTTCCCCAAGTGCC
This sequence comes from Henricia sp. BOLD:AAB3569, assembly GCA_037783545.1. NCBI lineage: Eukaryota > Metazoa > Echinodermata > Asteroidea > Spinulosida > Echinasteridae > Henricia > Henricia sp. BOLD:AAB3569. The sequence continues at coordinate 19,095 of JBBELK010000276.1, forward strand.
ATTTCGCCGCTAAACCACTTCGCCCGAGTGCCATTTCGCCCAAATCACTTCGTCCAAACAGTCGCCCAAATGCTACTTCGCCCCAAAACCACTTCGTGCACAGGCCGCGAAATGGTTAAGGGCGAAGTGGTTTTGGGGCGAAATGACTGTAAATCCTTATTTGACTGTTTTCTCAAAAGTTAGACGAAGTACGGAGGTAGTTTTTGCTCAGGTTGGTTTTAATCATGCATATCTTCAATCACACAGGGGGAATAAAACCATCTGTAACAGTTTACCAATCATGTATACTATCTTTAAACTATGCCCTAGGGTGGATTGCAATCAAAATTACTAACCAGTTAGTGCACTAAAATTACGTCACACGACTTCAAACGCGTCAGCCTAAGTACGTTTTGATTAGTGTACTAAGTTTGATGGTTTCAATAAAGAAAAGTACACTAAAACATAGCGCACTAACACAGCTTTCTCACCTGTCTAACCAACGCTTTCCTGTTACGTTTTGTGTGCTGCACTTGAAAAATGCACAGACATCTACGCTATGTTTGTATTTTTTCTAGAGCATGTGCCGAGTACCCTTTTTATATTTTTATGCCTACCATTATCGCACATCCGCCAAAATGTTTTCAAAACGACTTTTGAATGTTATTCTTTATTTATTTATTGGGTTGAAGGTATCTTTGTGTAATGTATTACTTTACTCGCACGCGCACACACGTAAACAAATTAAATTGATACATTTTGCGGCAAGGCTGGCTTGTGGCCGGTGTGTGTACATGTACACTGTATTAGTATAGACAGCAGTTGCCCTGCGTGTTTTTCCGTATTATAAACACTTGTTTTGTCCGTTTAGACACACTTTTTGCAACTTGCTACGTCTACTGAAGAATCCTGGATGCGTGTACATTATGTTTCACATTTCAAGAATTCGAAACTGACAGTAAACATCGATAGTGTGCTGCCAGCGTTTGAAGAAGGATGAGGTAGGATGACACATTTTGTCTGTAATTTTTTGTTTCTGCTGTGCCTTGCATGTCATTAATGATTTATTTTACAACGGCATACGCGCGCACGCTCTCGCTAAATCACATATGTTGAGCTGAGTGCGATTGCTCCGGTTTGGGACCGAAACCGGAAGCCACACATCCACACTCGATTATTAAACTTTAAACTGCCCGTCAAAATTGCGACGTATTCGACCTAATACTCATCTTACAAGCCTGAATCGTCAGGGAAATCTTCCCATTTCCGCTAATTTTGTGATTGAAAACGATTTTATCGCCGTTAATGACCGCCATTTTGACAGCAGCAAAAAGTACACTTACGTTAGTGAACTTGAAAATGTGTATTGAAACTGGCTAGTGACTTTTCGTAAGGGGAATAATAATGCTAGTTCATTTTCTTAGTGCAATTTGGCCATAGTGCACTAACTGGTCAGTAAGTTTTATTGCAATCCACCCCTTCCCTTGGAAACTGAGGAGTGGGGCATGCATAGCTATTTTTTTTTTTAATTTTCCAAGCTTGCTATTTTAAGGAGGTATTAAATGCTGGTAATTTATGAAGTGGAAGGGGGTCAGGTGGTGTACGTGGCAGCACATTCAGCGCCTTCACCTTCCACCTTCCTGCTTGATTCCATGACTTTTTCCCATGTATGTCCTCTCCTTCGTGAACAAATCCACGTTGTGTAGCAAAAGCCCTTTTTGTGTTGTTCTCTGCCGGTCCAGTCAATGCTGCGCCAAGGTATGATGAAGGACGCAACAACACAAGGTAGCCACAGCAGAATACCAAATAAGAATGCTTTTACAAAAGGACTTTTATTAACAACGGAGTAAATCGCAACAGCAAAGATGGCGACGTAAACAAATATATAGTCTGGGAGCATGTGCACTCCCCTAGGAATTTTGTGGTGAAAGCAAACTACCACTTTAGATTGGTCGAAGGAACCCTAAGGAACACCAAAACACATGTTGACAATCGTGGAAATTGCTGTGAGTCACCCTGTGAATTTTACAACAAAATTAGCAAAAATCTCATTTGTTTGTGTATATATATACGGTTAAAAAGATGCAAATTATACTCTGACCGAAAGATTGAGCAGCCTAAAAAATGTAATATTTTATCGGTAACGTGTGTGAACACTTATTGTAACAAGGCTAACTGCACCAGCCTCCATAAGAGGCAGGGTGCGCAACTCTGCCTGCCTGAAGTGCCTTCTAGACGGGTACAGTTGTATATTTATGGGGGAAAAGTACCCTAACCTCAAACAAATTCTAACAAAAGGTTTCTCAAAGGTTTCTGGTCCTACTGAATGTTGTGAATGACAGGAAAAGTCCACCAAAATCAACCCACTGGAAATGGTTGGAATCTGGGTCAATCCAAGATGGCCAAGAAAATCGCTGAAATGGCTGTAACATCTTTAATATTTGGAGTAGAACAGTGATTTAAATGTCTACCCTAGGGTTTTCAGGGCCTGGGAATTCACTGGTATCCATAAAATGTCAATCCAACCTTTGACAAACAATAAAAACCAAAAACTCAAAATGGCGGTCATTATTACGTGGCATGGTATGAGACAATAACTTATCTAACTGCTGATGTCAGATGTCGTTTCGTTTACTGATCAGTAATGTACATAACATCATGCCTTCCTGTGGTATGGCTGGCTGCATCACCCACCATACAAGCCGCTAAGGCAAGGTGTGCCACTCTGCCAGAATTGCCTTCCTTACAACATGCACTTCTAGGACTGTTTTTGAGACGCGCGATTGAAGAGGTCAGCTCATCCCACGCAGGTATAATCAGGATAAAAATCCTACAAACATGGCTCGCCCAGCCCACCCTGAAGCCATCCCAACCCAGCCCGTGGCAACCCTGCCCAAATCCCGACCCTGCCCAAAGCCATCCTGGCCCGGCCCGAAGCCCTCCGTCCCTGCCTGGCCCAAAGCCCTCCATCCCAGGCCAGCCTGAAGCCCTCTCAGCCCAGCTCGCGAAACACCAAATCCAAGCCCGAAGCCAGCCTAGCCCAGCCCGAACCCTTTCCATCCCAGCCCGAAGCCCTCCCAGCCCAACACCAAATCCAAGCCCGAAGCTTAGCCAGCCTAGCCCAGCCCGAACCCTTTCCATCCCAGCCCGAAGCCCTCCCAGCCCATCCCGAAGCCCTCCAAGCCCAGCCCGAAGCCTTCCAAGCCCAGCCCGAAGCCCTACAAGCCCAACCTGAAGCCTTCCAAGCACAGCCCGAAGCCCTGAAGCCCAGCAGCCCAGCCCGGAGCCCTTCCAGTCCAGCCCGAAGCTCTTCCAGCCCAGCCCGCAGCCATCCCAGCCCAGACCGAAGCCATCTCGGCCCAGCCCGAAGCCATCCCAACCCAGCCCGAAGCCATCCTATCCCAACCCGAAGCCCCAAAGCCCAGCCCAAAGCCATCTCAGTCCAGCCCGAAGCCATCCCAGTCCAGCCCGAAGCCATCCCACCCCAGCCCTGACCAGCCGAGCCCGAAGCCAACCAGCCCAGCCCCAACCCCAGCCCCGCCCAGCCCCAAACCCCAACCCCAACCCCAGGCCCAGCCCCAGCCCCAACCCCAGCCCCAGCCCAGTCCCAGACCAGCACAGCCCAAAGCCGGCCCAGCCCCAGCCCAGCCCCAATTCGGGCCAACAGGACAAGGCACTGATCGACATCCACTCTGGAAACGCCTTCAAAACAGTTCCGCTGGTCCAGGTGTACCTGTGATTGATACGGTTCAGCAATGCGTGAGATGAGCTGACCTCCTGAATCGCGCGTCTCAAAAACAGTCCTAGAAGTCCTAATTTCTGGCATAGTGGCGCACCCTGCCTTGGAGGCTCCTATGAAGGCTGGTGCAGTTAGCCGTGAAAGGAGAGGTGTTCACACACATTACTATACTGGCTGATAAAACGTGTTACATCCCCAAACCTCCTAGATGTTTTAGTCAGAAAGCTTCCGATTAGAACCGAATGTACAAAACAATGACAATTTTGCTATTTTGGTTGTAATATTCGCAGGGTGACTCACAGCAATTTTCAGGATTGTCAACATGTGTTTTGGCGTTCCTCAGGGTCCCCTCGACCAATCTAAAGTGGTAGTTTGCTTTCACCACAAAATTCCCACAGGGGTCTATTTTGTTGCACATGCTCCCCGACTAATAAGCCAACACAAGAGGGCGCTATAACAACTAATGGCGTGACTTCTTTTCTTTCGCTTTAGCAAGAAGTGGAGCAAAATTCTTAAAACAGAGAACACTTTAGAATAAATGCCAAAAGTTGTATATATGTACGAGTTCCACAGAAACGATGGACGGCTGTCCACACACAAATAGTATTGCTAGGCAAGCTACAACAAAAGGGAATACATAGAGCCGTCATAGCGATGGACTGCCCTCTGGCCCTGGGGATTATTCTGCCCCATGTAAACGTGAGCATAAAAGGAAATCCAACTGGAGAACGTAGAAATTAACCAGTAACATAGTCATCAAGGTACTTGGGAGGTCGGTGCATGCGCGAAGAGCGTCGTGGTCCATAGGAGGTTGGGTCCTGTGAAACAACATGTGGACGCGGAGGGGACGATGCAAGATGGGTCTCAGGGGCACCAGGTACCGAACCGGAGGCTAGAGACGTAGCACCAAGCATAGGTGGATAAGGCACAAACATGGGCGTCTCAGGAGCGGGGACAGCAGGTGTTGAAAGCTTGCTTGGTATGTCCGGAGGATCGGCAGGGTCAGGTGCTTGGACATGGTCATAGTCATCAGTGTCATCATCTGTGTTAGGGCTGCAGGACATGTGAGGAACAACGTGGGACGAAGTGGGAACCTTATAGGACTCTGAGCGTTTCACGCGTTAAGACGTACTCCAGAGTTGATTGCCTACGAACTTACGGACATTGCACCAAACGCCTTCGACGGAGATGACGAGGTAGCGATTGCGACTGCGTGTCTTGTTGCGGTCAGCGTGGAGGTACACTTGGTCGCCGATCTCGACGACTGTGTCGAGAGGAGCCATCTTGCCAGGGGCCTTAGCATGTTCACTATGGTGGTGGTTGGCTGTGCGTAGTCGCTGCTGCTCCAAAATAAGATGTTGGTCGGTGAAGGGGATTTGGTTGTTAGTGAACTGGTCACGCTGGTACCACATCTCACGGGCTGAGAGTCCACGGGAACGAATGCGTGAATTGAGGCAGGAGGTAGCAACAGAAAGGGTCACTGGAGATATGGCACCACCCATGGGGTCTTGGCGGAGCAACTCGTCGATTAGTTCGCGGACGGCCTTTTCTGCCACGGGATTTTTGTTAGGGTTTTTCACCCGCCCAAGTTCTAAAGACAGCCTGTGACGTCGGAGCAGTTCGTCATCAACGAGTGATTTGAAGCCAGGTGTTGGATCTGTGCGAATAACAGCCATGGGACCATCCAGCGGCCTAAGGCCTATGCAGAGACAAATCAGCGCGTCCCGCAGAGTGTTGCGGCGCTCGTCTTCGATGAGGCAAGTCGCAGTGAACGACGTGACAGTTTCCCGGAGCACGAGAATGAGCTGGCGATAACGCTTAATTACGTTAGCAGCGAAGGAGAACCCGAGTGCGTCTGGGGGGTCGGAAGAAGACTGGAGTTGGATTGTAGATGGGACAGTGCGAAGTGCGGCGCACTGTTGGCAACCAGCTGTGACTGTGTCAATAGACTTAGGGATGCAACCTGAAGATAGCGCTTGACATCTTTGGCATTAGTGTCGTGTCCCCTGCACCAGGTGTGCTCGAGTGCGACGTAGATCAGGACACTCAGACTGGAGTGCAGACCAGGCAGCTCGGCTCGTGAACGGCAATTTTATTTTGCCCGTGAGAATGTCCTGTGCCGATACACGCAGTACAACAGAATCCTCAGTTCGCTGGACAAATGAGCAAATTTGACAAGGGGGGTTCAGGCATGCCGGATGTTGGCAGATCCGGCGATGTGGCGTACGGTCGCTTGGTAGCGGCTGACAGTAGAGAGGAATGTAGAGACACGGGGACTCGATGAAAACTCGCCGCGGCATAACTTTTCGTAAGCCTGTACACAAGGTTTGCTGTCGGTAAGGATGGATGCATTGCGAGTCGATTGGATGAGATAAGGACTGAAGTGCTTGGTTGATGCAGCAATATAAAGTGCTTAAACTTTACAAGGCAACCACGTGGGTTGGCGGACTCGGAGTTTGGCGCTAAATAAACCAGCCAGGCAAAGCTTGTTTTGGCGGGTAACGTACAAAGTGGCACCGATGCCATGGTTCTTAACTGCGCCATCAGTAACGATCCATAACTGGTCAGTAGGGCGAGGAAGCGTGACTGTGCGGGTCGCCGACAGAGCTGACTGAGCATTCTTGAAAGCAGAACGGGATTCGTCGGACCACACAATGGAATCTGTGGACTGGCGTCCTGCTATGATGGTGTCCAATGGGGCAAGGACTGAGGCACAGTTTGGGAGCACCCGCGCGAGTACTTTGTAGGCACCGATGAAGGAACGCAGTGCTGATACCTTCTCTGGAATTGCGCATGTTGATAGGGTAACGATACGGTGAGGGCTGGCATGGAGGGTGCCCAATGACCAGATCCATTCGAGGATAGTTGTGGTGGTCGGACAGACTACCGTCCTTTTAGCGGACAATCGGAGCCCATTGGTATAGAGGGTATGAAGCACACGCCTCCAGTTTGTGAGAAGACTGTCGAGTGTGTTCCCGCCACAGTAGAGGTCATCAGCAATTTTGGCGACGATACCCTCCTTGAGGAGATCACCGAGTACGCGACACATGAGCTCTTCAAGGGCTGTCTCGGAGCCTGGCATGCCCATGGCTGATCTGGTGTAGACACGGATGCCGCGGAAGGGAGTGGCAACTCGGCAAAATTTCATTGAGGCGTTGGAGAGGGGAATATGATAGAAGGCATTGGTGAGGTCCGTTGCAATGATATATTTCCACTGTGCAATCAGGCGTAAGGTGGAATTGACGTCAGGCATAAGCGACGGATGCGGCTTACTATAGCGGCCAACGTCAGCAAAGGCGGTGACCAATCGAAAACCGCCATTGAATTTCCTGACAAGAAATGTCGGGTTAAGATATTCCACTGAGATGCCAATGTCCTCGGGGCAAGCAAAGACACCATTCGACTCAAGCTCATCGAACTTCTGTTGTAGTTCCAACAATTTGTCACGAGCATACTGGGGCAGGCGGCCTTTTCGCTGTGGAGGTTGCACAGGGCCCATGTTGACGACAGCCTCGAAGGGGCCATAGGCACCATTGTACCCTTTGTAATCGGGATCAAAGACTTCGTCAAATTCGGCCATGGGAGATGAAAACAGTGCTTTGGTGTCCTCGGGCAGTTTGTGGTCGGGGTCCAAGCTGACGGTGTGTGAATGAAGTTTAGTGTTGTCAGGGCGGGCCCTCGGAGTGACATGAGAGGGCACACTTCGTTGTGCCAGATCCGGTGACGGAGAAGGGGTGAAGACAGGGCGAACCTGACAGAAGTGTTCATTGCGCTTGAGAACACGATGCTCGGCTGACGAGTTGGAAATGCGGATCTTGCCAGCTACACTAGTAACGATGTCGGGGGAAGGCCAAAGCTGCGATGACTGAATGGGTCTGGCACTGGTTGTGTCAGTGCGGGGCTCTAGAGCAAAAAGGTCATCCAGATTGGATATGTCATTGGGTAAGGTCAGCTCAATAAGGTCTCCTGGCCAAACCGTCGTGGAAGCAGAGGGTGCTCGTAAAACATGGGCACGTCGTATGGCATTGCGTGCCGAGGCGCTTGGGCGAGCCATACGTAACGGTAGAACCATCGCTGAGGGAGATGAGGCGCTTGGCAGGGCGGATCGCAATGTCATTATCAGCCATGAATGGGGTGCCGGCAAGGATGTCAACATCAAGATTATCAAGCACCAAGCCCTCGAACATGAAGGTACGGTTGTCGCGAGTGAGTCTGAGTCGTGTTTCGCCGGTAATGGTGAGGGGTGAAGAACCATCAGCCTGGTGAGCAGATTGGAAGCTCTCGGTAATATGAGCACCGAGGCGCTTGGCTGTGGATGCACGTATCATATTACAAGTGGCGCCGCTATCAATGGTGACACGGGTGGTATGGTGGCCATAAAACATGTCCACGTAGGGAGATTGGTTGATTTGGACTCGAAACGCAGCAGGGGGCTCGACATGGGGAGTCGGGATGGAGGTGCATGTATCCCCTTCATGATCCGACTCAATTTCTGTAGATTGGTCATCAAATATGTCGGCAACCTGTCGGGCTCTGACGATGTACTTACGGTCATGTTCTGGTAAGTATGTGCATTCGCTGAGGAAGTGTCGGGTGTCACTGCGGCCGACTTGCTTGCAGAGGGGGCATGTCTTTTGGAATCGAGCAGGACGAGGTTTCGAGTTGAGAGGGAACCGGCTGCTGTGAGCAGAGGTAAAAGAAGCAGCACGGGGTGTGATCGGTGGGCGTGTGGTGAAGGCTCGCATCGCCTTAGCATCGTCACTGTTATGCACTTCATCTAGCAGTGAGTCCAAAGCCTGGGAAATTTCTGCGCTAACGTAAATCTGTGCCATAACGCTGCTTCACGAATTTCGGTAGGCTTGGGTGTATCAGGCGGAGCCAGGTAAGAATAACGAAATTCTCAAGGGAAGGTGAAAGCTCTTCATCTTCAATGACCACCTTCCCATGGTGGGAGATTCCACCGTTGCACTGGAGCAAATTATCCTCAACAAAAGCCATGAGTCGCTGATACAAGTCCTCTGGGCGTTCATCCTGTTTGAGGTGGATTTCAGCAAAGTCAAGTAAGTGTGCACCAGTGGACTGGAAGCCATAATGGAGGCGGATCACTTGCCAAATCTTAGAGACTGATGTTGAAGACTTGATGATGGTGTTGCGTGAAATAATCGGGCAATAATTGGTTATCTGTCTAAGCATGAGCTCAAGCATGGCCACTTTCTGTTGAGCTGTTTTGCGTTGGGACAGGGGGACATCATCAGCACTATCAGTGAATCCATTGAGGGGAGAGGTTTTAGCCTTTTTCTCCCACTGTGAGCCATCGAGCTAAAATGGGGCGAAATTCTGGTCAAGGGAGAGGGTGTAATGTAAATTCTGCCGCCAATTTTCGAACGAGTTTACAGTTTCAATCCTACTCAAACACCACTGTTTTAGTGCGCGGTGTGTGGTCGCCATGTTACAGCGAAAGGAATCACAAGTGAAAGCAAGACGTATGGTACGATAAGTCGATGTAAGTTAACTGCACTGCTGTTCACCTGTATCATGAAGGACCACGTTGTGTTGAACCGTAAATCAGAACCGGAGAACTGTTGATCCGGCGTTGTGAAAACTACTCTTTCTTTCACCTTTATGGAAGCGAGGGACGTAACAGAACGCTGCCACGACGCCAAGGTATGACGAAGGACGCAACAACACAAGGTAGCCACAGCAGAGAACCAAATAAGAATGCTTTTACAAAAGGACTTTATTAACAACGGAGTAAATCGCAACAGCAAAGATGGCGACGTAAACAAAGATAAGCCAACACAAGAGGGCGCTATAACAACTACTGGCGCTGTGTCTAATCGTTTACCCTGCATATACGTACGCATTGGCATATGAACACCTCACTCCCCCTTTAGACCGGCAGCCCAGAGGGTTTTGGTTAAACGAACGAGGTACCAACAACCGAGGGCAGAAACATTTAGGAAGTGACCTAGTATTTGCAGATATGGGCGTCTGCCCGGTTCCCTCTGCTGCGTTTGACCCCTGGGAACCCAATGAACCACATGAAACTAAGTTTAGATGAAAGAGCACATCACACAGAGTACGGAATGGCCCTTGCCAGACGGATTTTCTGCTGCAAAAGTCCCGCCAGACGCCCGCCAAAATCTCATTCCATATAATAAATGCAAGATACAACGGCCGTCGACAAACGAGTCCATTTGTTTTGAACGGGTAGCTTTGACATACATGTACGGCTGTTCTGTGTTCTGGGAGCGCTGTAAACAGATATACATGTGCGTCTATTGCGGCGCGGGCTAACAAGGCGCGTCCCGAATCGAAATATACACACAGGTCTTTAAATGAATCTTTTCACGTCAAAATTGGTGTGCGACGCCTGACATTTGACGCGTAATGTATGCACCAGTGTTGAGCTTTTTTGTGACCAGGAGCCAATTTCATGGCGCTGTTTAGTACAAAATATTGTATTTGCTTTATTTTGCTAAAATGTACCGCCAGCCAAAATCGTATGTGATTTTTTTAAAATTACTATTTTGCTAATGTTTCTAAAAACCCAATTTGCCATATAGGCTAATAATTGGCTGGTAACTCATTTTACAAAAGTAAATAAATTCTGTGCTTGGCACATTAATGTGTAGATCTGTGATTTTCAATGATTCATTTCCCTCCATAGGCCTATGGCTTTATTTTTTAAAGAGACGTGCTTTAGGCTCAGTGTGAATCCACCCAATACAAAACCCCGCCGATTTACGATTTACCTTTGTGATTTTCCGGCCAAAAACCGGATTATTACCAAACCATCGGATGATACAGAAAAATCTAACAAAAAATTTTGATTTGTCCCGGTTCATGTACGGTCAGACCAGCCCGAAGTTCCAGCCCAAACCTTCCCGGTCATGTGGGCCAATAGGCCGATCAATCGCAAAAGTGTGCGCCGGGCTTTAAAAGCGGGTAAATTTCACGCGCGTCACTGCACCTCGACAAAATGCTACACGCAGAGAATTTGTATGAGCCGACTCACTGCAAATCCCAGAATTATTGTGCGTCGCTTCACTCCAAATTCCTGGCCGTATTTTCTTCAAGCAGCGCGCGTCAAATTTGCATGCAGAACGTGTAAATAAAGTTCAGTGTGCATGACAAAAAGTTGAGTGTGGATATCCAATTCTACCTCGCTATCCCTAGCATCTCGAACTTACTTGAGATTGCACCTGCATCCGGTATGTTTTCGTCACGGTTCAGAGACCCCATTGTAAAAACGAATGGGGTTCCCCTATATATGCACCCTCATAGTACCATACTCCAATAGGGCGGTCGGGTTGGCGTACGGGTTCTTTCCTCGCCTTTCACCTCTGGGGTCCCGGGTTCGAATCCGGGGCGTGTATGTGGATTGGGTTTGCAGTCCCTACTTGACCGCGTGGGTTTTCCCCTGGGGCATTTCTCTGGGGGTTTTCCTCCCACTTCTAAAACTGCAACTCCTTCTTCGTCATCTCAAGTTGATAATATACTAATATAGTATAGTTAAAGCTAAAAACCGTATAGTTGATGGCATAAAGGGCCTTAGTTGCCGAAGATGCCATAAAATAAACAACAACAACAACATACTCCAATAATACGTGCCATTATACCAACAACAACATACTCCAATGCATTTTTGTGACCGGTTGTTCGCCACACTATAACCATGAATTTTCAAGGCTCGCCTCATCTTCTGGAACTACTCGCCGGCCCGTCGGACAGTGAACTGCAAGCAGAGATACCGACCGACCTGGGCCCTCCACTTCATATCTTCCGGTGGCCAGCGGCAATCCGCTAACCACGACTTCTGTTCCTAGCAAACCGAAATGTCGGAAAAGGAACACCGAGACGGCCAATGCAGTCTCCCGGGAAGAATTTAATTCTTTGCAGGACCAGCTTACAGCAATGACTGGTGTCATGGATAAGCTTCAGTTAAAGGTCAAGCCAAGCGTCAAAGAACCGATCCAGGGTTCCGAATCGGTGGACATTGACGAGGCAGTCGCCCAGTTAACCGAGTCCAAGGACACGTAAGCGCAGGATGTACTGCAACAATTTGAACACTCAGGAGTCAAGGAATGCTGTTACTGCAAAACTGGCTAAATTGGTGAAACAAATGTTACTCCACAAACCTAATGAGGAGAAAATAAAGACCAAGATAGACACGTACAAGCGACCAGCTAACATTCCAGAAATGACGGCCACACGGGTAAACCCGGAAGTCTGGAAATCGCTCAAGCCGAAAACTTGGTCCAGCAGATACTCTTCAAAGCTGTCATTCCTATAATAGCTTGCGCTGAATCGTTCATGTCAAGGGACAATAGCGATTCAAAGCTTTATATGAAAGGATTACTGGACTCTATAGCCACAATTGGCTACTTATGAACTGAACCTGCGCCGGCGGGAATTTATTAAGCTGGACCTCAACCAGCAGTTCAGCAGTCTTTGCTCGTCTCACGTACCCGTGACAACTTTACTGTTTGGCGATAACTTACCGCAACAGTGCAAGGACATACAACAAACCAATAAGCTTGGACAGTGTTTTGTTGTACAAAATACCGATCGTAATACTGGAAGATTCTAACGTCGGTATAGCAAGGGCCAATATTACCAAGGGAAAAGCCCCGTTAAAACTTCCCGCGCCAAAAAGGCAAGTACTGGAAGACCAAGCAGCCCAATTGGCCCAACACTACGAACAGAAAGTAGGTACAACTACCGAACGCACGTCATTGACGGTAAGCACGCACAACAGCGCTCAATGTTTCGTAGCCAAATAGCGTGAGATAACTTCTGATAAGTGGATTTTTTATATTATTAAAAATTACCATATTGATTTCATGCAGCAACCTTGCCAAATTCAGCCTCCGCGTGAAATTCAATTCACGGAGGACGACGTCGCCATAATTTCGAAAGAAATTGACAATGCTTATTAAAGGAGCAGTAGTCAAAGTCTGCCATACAGATGCAGAATTTATTTCAAACATTTTCATAAGACCCAAAAAGGATGGGTCATTTCGACCAATCATTAACCTTCGAGGGTTAAACAGATTTGTAACGCATGTTCATTTCAAAATGGAGACGATTCATCATGCAATACATTTGTTTCGTCCAAACTGTTTCATGGCATCAATTGACTTAAAGGATGCGTACTTCTCTGTTCCTATTGCCCAAGAACATAGGAAATATTTGCGTTTTTTGTGGCAAACGAAACTATACGAGTTTACCTGCATGCCATTTGGGCTTTCGTGGGTTCTAAGAGTATTTACCAAAGTCATGAAGCTGTCAGAGGCTTCTTTGAGACGTGCGGGGCACGAGTCTTGTGATTACATCGACGACTGTTTGTTGATTGGCTCGACATATCAGGATTGTTTAGACAATGTTAGAGCCAGAAAACGGAAAAACTTGATTTAATAATCAATTATGCCAAGTCCGTCTTGGAACCTTCAAATGAAATTACATTTCTTGGGTTTCACATCAATACCGTTAAGATGACAATTTCCTTATCGCCTCAAAAAGCTAATCACATAAGCAACGAAATTTCTAAACTCATTCATAAAGAACACCCCAAAATGTGGGAGGTTGCTTATATTGTAGGCCCGTTAGTGTCCTGTGAGATAGCAGTGCCTTATGAACATAATGTATCGAAGGATACTGGAAAATGAAAAAAACGACGGCATTGACCTTTAACCAGGATAATTATGATGCCATAATGGAATTGTCTGAACAATCCAAAGCTGAATTGGCATGGTGGGCAAATAATGTAAAATCTTCGTCAGCACAAATTTATAGAGACACGCCCAAATTCACAGTTCAAACTGATGCTTCAGGAAAAGGTTGGGGTGCTCATTGCAATGGACAAGTCATCGGTGGACAATGGTCCATTGATGAAGCCAAAAATCATATTAATTGGCTTGAAATGAAAGCATTCTTTCTGGCGCTCATGTCGTTTTTTTTTCAAATGAAAGCAACGTGCACATCCACAAGAACCGACAATAGTTCCGTTGTGCGTATATTCAGCACTTCGGTGGTTCCAAATCTGCATCTTTGAACTCATTAGCAAGAGAGATTTTGATGTGGTACAGTGAACGGGACATCTGGTTATCAGTGTCTCATCTTTCCGGGATTGAGAACACACAAGCTAATCGTGCTTCTCGAAACTTCTCGCCATTCTGCTTGATAAGCAGGGTGTTGAACACGAAAAGGTTTCTCCAAATTAATGAAACTTTTGGTAAAAGCACCAATTATTTTACCTACTCGGCCTGACCTACTTTCCCTACCTTTTGCTGACAGACCTCATTCATTTAGGGAACGTCTGCGACTCCTGGTATGCCTATTATCCGGGAATCACTCAGACGGCAGGGGATTTCAGGAGGAGCTGCTGACGTCATCGTTGCGTCTTGGCGGAAATCCACACAGAAGTGCTACGCAACAACACTACGGAAGTGGCTTTTATTTTGTGTGAGGACAAAAGTATGTCCAATTCGAGCAAATGTCACCAAAGTAATTGAGTTTCTTACTAATCAATTTAATTTGGGTTGTGAATATAACAGCCTAATACAATGCGAAGTGCATTATCAGCAGTCATGATATCTAAGCGTGGTCAGACTATATGGTCGCACCTGCTCGTTAAACGGTTCCTAGCTGGCGTATATAATTTGCGACCTACGAAACCCAAATACACATCAATTTGGGATGTAGCGATTATGCTTCGTTATCTTAAAGAACTGGGACCTAATGACACCATGTAAATTAAGAACTTAACAATGAAACTCGTTATGTTAATTGCTCTCGTTTCTGGCCAGCGTTGCCAAACTATATCTTTGATTAATCTCGACGGTGCTCGAGTCACACCAAAGGGTGTTACCTTTATTTTATCGAAATTAACGAAAACATCTAAACCAGGAAGACCACCCGTTAATGTTGATTTGCAGGCTTATCCTCACGATAAACTGCTTTGCGTTATGCATATACTTAAAACGTATCTTGTGAAGACACGTAGTTACCGAGGAAACAAAAGGAATTTATTCCTCAGTTTCGTTAAACCATATAAAGAAATAGGGCACGAAACAATCTCTCGCTGGATTAAGGCAACGCTTTAAGCAGCAGGTATTGACACTAGAGTCTTTACAGCCCACAGCACGAGATCTGCATCATGCAGTGCAGCTTTTCAAAAAGGTGTGCTATTAAACATCATCATGTCAACAGGAGGAACTCCTCTACCTTTGCAAGATTCTACAATAAACCGATTGAGGACAGTATTTTTGCACAGGCTGTGCTTGATACATAGTCGCCATAATTGGCCTTTTTTTTCAAAAAAAATAACTGTCATTTTAATTGTAAGTCCGTTTAGTGACAACACTGTACAATGCTGTTGAATCATAAGACAAAGAAGGCTTTCAGACTGTTCTTTTTGGCCGTTGCTCTAAACATCTCAAGTAAGTTCGAGATGCTAGGGATAGCGAGGTAGAATTCCCTAATTAAACGAAATTAATGAAATGAAATTGAAGTTTAATTATAATTCTACCGAGTCTATACCTAGCATCAAATAACTTACGCTCCCTCTCAAAGGAGCGAATCCCACCCTTGCTCTATCTAACGGCCAAAAATCTCTTCACTAAGTTTTTTCACAAAAATACATTGGAGTATGGTACTATGAGGGTGCTTATATAGGGGAACCCCATTCGTTTTTACAACGAGGTCTCTGAACTGGAGGCAGGTGCAATCTCAAGTAAGTTCTTTGATGCTAGGTATAGACTCGGTATAATTATAATTAAACTTCAATTTCATTTCATTCATTTCGTTTAATTAGGGAAATCATCTACATATACACGACTTTTGTAATTCATTCCATGCCGCACTCCAAATTCCTTCCATCCCGCATTTTCGTCAAGCAACGCGCGTCAAATTTGCATACAGAACACGCGAAAATAATCAGTGTGCATCTCCAATTCATCTAATTTTATAGGCATGTTCCCGGGGCATGTTCAGACGGCTAATTATCATCAATAATGAGGGTGGATATTCACACACAGCCTTTTTGTGTGTAAATTCGACGCGCGTCGCTTTCACAGAAAGCGGTTTGGAGGGAATTTGGAGTGAAAGGATGCTCTGAAAACCACATAAACAACTTGATTTTGTGTATTACAATATTCTGTTAATTTTTTTTCGCGCGAAAAGGATCAATGTTCAAGAATCCGCGCTCATCATCAATGAAACGTTTGCTGTGTTTTCTTATTTGGATAGGCCCTATAACAGTGGTCAGTTTCGCCGATTCAACTTTTGACGGTGGAAAATAATACAGTTTAGTCACTTTAATTTACACTTAATCATTACACGTAGCCTACATTGAGTATTTATAGGTAGGTATTAACGTACATACATTGTAACCCATGGTGACCAACCAAGAAGATCTTGCGCTGTACATAATCCCACCCTCTTCTTCAGTGAATTCGCAAAAAAAATGGACAAAAGCTGAATTAAGAAGTTCTTATTTTGGTATGGATACTGTGTCAATTTTATTTTTGCCAACCCAGTACCCGAACTCCACTCAACATAGTCTTTCAAAGCGCTCCCAGATTTACGCCGAAAGAAACACAAAACAGCCGTATGTTGGCGGGCGTCTGGCGGGACTTTTGCAGCAGAAAATTCGTCTGGCAAGGGCCATTCCGTACTCTGTGTGATGTACTGTTTCATCTAAACTTAGTTTTATGTGGTACCTCGAATGTTTGATCCAGCGCAATTTTTGGCCCCCTTTGGGGGTTCCCAGGGGTCAAACGCAGCAGAGGGACCCCGGCAGGCGCCCAGATCTGCAAATAATAGGTCACTTCCTAAATGTTCCTGCCCTCGGTTGTTGTTACCTCGTTCGTTTAACCAAAACCCTCTGGGCTGCCGGTCTACTTTCACATAACACACACAAATGCTACAATAGACCTGAAACGTATGGTGCATTATGGGTGAAAAGTGGGGACATAAATATCTGCATCGCTACATGCGTGCGTTGCATGCATAACGCCTAGTTTTTTTATTTTTTATTTTTTTTATTAAACTTTATTTTAAGAGGGTGACCCTTACAGCTAAAAAGCTGACTTTAAAGGGACCCTCAAATACATATACACATAAAACAATAAACATTACACATTTATATTGCACACCTATAATTTTAGAACCAAACATATCAAAGACAGAAACAGACACACAAACAATATACAAGTAACGAAAAACACACAAGTTGAACTTTACACCCCTCAGGAGCAGCCAATAGCATAAAACAACACTTGAAAGACAATCAACAATAATTATTTATCATCCTTCAAGTATTGTTTTAGTTTGGCTTTAAATGTGATGTACGAAGAAGCATTGCGAATGTCAGATGGAAGTGAATTAAGAAAACTAGGTCCCTTGTAACAAAAGCTGTTCCTGAGGGATTCAGTCCGAACTCTTGGCAAGATGAAGTGGCCTTGAGATTGTGACCTTGTAGTCATATTTCTACTGGGGGCTCTGGAAAAATATCGAGACAAATAGACCGGGGCGTTGTCAGTGGTAGACATGTAGGCTAGACAGCCAAGTTGAAATTGAATTCGACTTCGGACAGTATGTTGTTTAAGTAAATTTATAAGTTGGGTATGAGATGTTAATGGTTGGGATTTGGTAATAATACGAAATGCTTTATTCTGTAATACCTGAATGCGTTGAATATTTGTGACTGACCTTTGCCCCCATACACTACAGCAATAATCAATATGTGGTAATACAATGGCATTGTAAAGAAGAGTAGCTGTACGCATATCAATAAATTTACGAACTCGAGCCAGAAGAAAGTTGGAAAAACCAAGTTTGGAACGGAGAGCATTTACATGAGGTACCCACGTTAGCCTATCATCGACAATTATTCCCAAATGTTTATGTTTATTTACCTGTGTAATAGATTGGTCATTAACAACAAGTTCCAAGTCTGCATTATTCTTGAGTCTGTTAGGAGTACCAATAAGCCTTGATATTGTTTTATCTGTGTTGGTGATAACCTTATTTTTAGACAGCCATTTCTGTAATGATTGCAAATCCTGATTTAGTGTATCATTGATTACCCTTAAAGAGGAATCTGAAAAATACATAATCGTATCGTCAGCATACATGTCAATGCTTGAATTTAGTACAGATGATGGAAGATCACTTATAAAAATAACAAACAAAAGAGGCCCAATGATTGATCCTTGCGGTATTCCCATTTGTACTGATTTTGAGAATGAGATATTTGATTGGATGGACACACGTTGAGATCTGTTACTAATAAACGACGAAATAAGTTGAACCGAGGCAGGGGAAAGGGAATATTTTGATAACTTGCGGATAAGAATATTATGATTAACAAGATCAAAAGCTTTACAAAAATCTATAAATATAGTACCGGTAAGATGGCCTTTATCAATATTTTTTGTCCAGTTGCAAACGGTGTTTGTTATTGCTGTCAATGTAGAGAAACCAGATCGGAAACCTGATTGATTGTCACATATAAGATTGTGTGTAGTAAGATGATCATAAAGTTGATTATGCAGTATTTTCTCAAGGATCTTTGAACATATTGAGAGGACTGATATTGGTCGCTAATTATTGAGTTCATGAGGGTCACCCGATTTAAACACAGGAGTAACAAGTGATTGTTTCCATCTAGCAGGGAATGTATTGGTCTTGATGGAGTAATTAATGATTTGTGTCAAAATTGTATGCATGTAACTTTATGTGTTATGCATGTAACTTTGTGAATTTTACTAACCGCTTCGCTGGCAAACAAACGTCAAAAACAAAGATCGTAAATTTTTAAAATGGTTCATGTCAACTTAGTTGTGACTGCGTGAGTTTTAAGCCCTCGACGGACGCCGGAACTATGGTTTTAAGGCATTAAAGGGCGGCGATAATGGCCCTGCAATTGTGCAACTGGAACCACCAACAAATGCACTGGCAGCAGAGCGGCATGCTTCCAGTTTCCGGGCCTGCGGGCAGGGCCTGCGGGCCGCGCCGGGCGGGCGGCGCGCCGGGCGGGCGGCGCGCCGGGCGGGCGGGCGGCGCGCCAGGGAGGCCGAGGGCGAACAACTAGGACCAGTGGAAATGCAAACCCCTGAAATCCCAGCACATTTCATCCAGTGGGAAGGTATAAGATCATGTGGTTAAGAATAATCAGAGTTGATCAGGATTCAAAATAGCTTATCATATCAAGCACGTCAAGTGCACATTTGATGAAAAACCAATATTGTTTTATTTTTTAAATTTTGTTTTTATGTCTTGAGAGAGAGAGAGAGAGAGAGAGAAAAAAAAAATAAGACCGCACAATTTTCAACCCGTGTCACATGTTTTGCACACTTTTTAGTGAAACTATATGACAAACTAAAATTTAAAATGCTAATAAGAATTTCTGCAGACAGGTCAATGACAAGATCAACCCTTAAATTGATGATTTTTTTAATAAGGAATCCAGCACTGTGACATTGGAAGACTGTGATGACAACAATTGACTATAATAGACCGATCCAGTAAGCTCTGCACATTTAGCAATTGCCTGGCAACATGCCACACATGTGAGGCACGTGTGCAGTAAGGTCGCGTGGCCGTGCCGTGCGTCAGCGTCCGCACCCTGGTCAGCTCGTATTGAAACACGCACACGCACACAGAAACTGCACGCTCGAAAGCAAAATGTGGACCTAAGTATCCGATCGTGTCCGTGCACGTACAACAGTCGCCTGCATTACGCGTAACTCGCGCGATCGAACAAAAATATCTTGACACACATCTAAAACGCAGTGAATGCACAACATAGTAAAACGACAAGCTAATTTTGGTGAGTTTTACCGATTTACACAAAAACACATTTATGAAGGGCTTAAAAGTATAGGTTTGGCCAGTCTTATACAATCCGTTTTAAACTGGCTAGGGTCCACTGCGCGGAAAAATGATGTTGATGGTGTTTTTGCTAGCACTGTGACATTGGAAGACTGTGATGTCAACAAGTGATGACTGCAATCAAGAATCATCATCCTACACCCAAATGGTATTGTGCAAGTGTTTTCTCCCTGTATCTAATTTAAATTAATAAACACAGACTGTAGCTGAAATAGAATGTTAACCTTGACGGGTTCCTCTTGAACATGTAGACAAACTAAAGCCAATTACTATTTTTCATTGAGTATTAAAAAACATCCAAAATGCAAAAGCATTGTGACCTAGTTTGTACAGTGACCTTTTACTGGGCTTGTACTCGTGACAGACACAAATAAAACACCAGCCAATACCCTGGTCGTAAGAGGTGACATTGCTGTAGCTGATTAACCCCACCATGAGTGTTACACAAATCCAAGTTACCCCACCACCTCCCACAAAAAAGGTAAACATTAATACATGCTTAATTTAAAGTCCATCTTCTTATTTCAAAACAGGATTTCCAGCCCTACTACCCCGGCTTACTACCCCGAAACAAGGCTATTCATCCAAGATGAACTGCAATCGGTCCTCATGCTTTGTGAAATCTCAAACCAGGATGGGCAAAAACTCCAACTCCTGAAAGGCTTGAAATGGTTAGACACCAGGAGAGAGTTCACCAGATTGGAGAAGTTCTCTTTGAAGCAGGGTATTGATGAGGACATTACAATCTGGACTGGGTTCTACAGTTGTGAAACATTTTTACTGTCGGCTAGATGGCATGCGATCACAGGATCAGTATTTTAAACATGGCATTGAAATACAGCATTAACCCCTTGCCATCGGTATTTTTATAATTTCACCGAGGACTCATGCAGTGGGCCACCGGGCAGTGTCTAGGCTATATACGCCGGGTCACACCGTGCACCCGACCGGGCAATGTTGGTACATTGCACGCTAATAGTTTTCGGTCGTAACAATCGACTCTTTGCTACTTTCATTATTACGCATAGTTGTTTTTTGCAACTTTACAAAATATTTACACCTATTCACCGTTTATGGACTACAATTCAAGTAAAATGGAACAAAGACAAACACTCGTTTTTGCAAGGTATTTTATTCACACAACTCAGTTCTTTCCTTTAGATTATATATTTTCTTTATCACTTTACCTGTGATAATATTTGAAACAAGGGACAGCGCAAAGGGGAACTTCGCAAATTTCACACATGATCTTTGTTTCCTTTCTTGTGTAATTTTCGTTACATTTAACACAACGCTTGAAGGGTCTGGCACAGTTATCTTTTGGGGGTATTTGAGCAGGGAAATGTCTACCCAATAGTCTGAATGGACCACGGCGACGGGGTGGTCTACCTCTAGATCGATAAACAGGGAGATTTCTTGCATTGGATTCAAATATTTCAGTCACTAATGCCAATCTGAAATTTAAGTATGTTGTACACGAGATAAGAGTTTACAATGCAGACATCCAGCAGGAAGGAGAAGATTTGTTTGTACCACTTGATCGACTTCCTGACTGAGCGGTGAGTGGAGGCAAGTTGGTCTGCCATGTACACACCTTTCAGTCGAGGACACAACGGGGTTTCTCTATGGGTCTGTCGTCCCGGTCATGCTTTCCAGAGTCTGTGCATCGTTGATAGCATCCGGACGTCTTTCTTGTCTCTCCAGACCAGGGCAAGTAGGCTTTTGTCGCAAGAGCGATATGCAACTTCACCCCTTCTTAGTTTCAAGTTGCACAAGTCCTTGGGCATCTCTTTGCGATTTTTTTCTCACTGTCCCCACGACATTCGTTTTGTGGCCGCTGTGGAGTTCCAGGAAAAGAGAAGGGCTGCTGAACCAGCTGTCTAGGAAAATAGTGTACCCCTTGCCGAGTAGATCGGCGTTCAGGTTGAGTACGATGTTCGTACTTGCCGTGCTTTGGCAGACTCGATACACCTTGATGCCAAATCTCGCGCGCTTCTTCGGGTTGTATTGTTTGAACTTCAACCTTCCCTTGTATTTTCACAGCGACTCGTCCGTGGTTATACGGCTGGAGGGAAGGTAGACCGTCTTGAAGTTCTCGGCTAGTTCGTTTACCACGGGGCGGATCTTCAAGAGACGATCACTTTTATCTGCCTGATTATTGTCATTGAAGTGCAGATAGGCCAGCTGTCTATAAATCTGTCTCGGGGCATGATGTTGTGGAAGAAAGGAGTTTCAAGTATGGAGTCTGTCGTCGAATAAAGTTTCAGTTCGGGTTTGGGCATTCTTTCTTCCAATGGTGATTATCAAAGCAGTCTCGAACCATTCCCTCATGTGACTTCGACTTGGCGTTTGACGTCTTGGATTCTGGGCGGCGTAGCGATTTGTCTCATCGGCGATGTAGGCCGTCAGTTCGGGAGTGAATAACTTTTCAAAAATCTCCACGAGGCTGCTGGTGTTGTCCAAATCCCGCACTTGAACTCCCGTTGTACTGCAAAAGCCATATCGTCGCGGGAAGTTGTCGCTGTTGTTCCACTGAATTGAGTGAGTTCTCTTGGTTTGCTTGGCACGCTTCGCTAACGGCGCTCCCCCGTCAAAACCACTGCTGTCGCTACTTTCACTATATGAAGTTTGTTCATATTCTAAATCTGAACCTGTAGTTGCCGCTGTGGCAGTTTGCTCATCCTCACTCGTCGAAGACATCCTTTAATGCAACTGAATGCGCTGCGTATGTACGTTATATTATATATACACACACCGAGAGCCTAGGGTTATGAATAGCGCGGAACAATGAACGCATGTACACTGAACAACAGCCCTATTCGTCGCACACGAACTCGATGCAGTGTATTACGCACAACGCTCTGCTCGAAAAATTCCATCTTTTCAACCAAGAATGTGCACGTGCAGTAATGCGGCTATAGACGTCAGCCGGTTAATGGTCTATTCACAAGTAGCGTCTATAGACGTCATCCGGTGGCAAGGGGTTAAAACCCATTGGGTAATTCCCAATATTAGGGATTCAAAATTGTTGGTGTTTCTGATTCCTGAAAAATATTCAAAACAAAAGTGTCCCGGGTTACCTACGCCAATGAAAATTGGCTGTATAATGAGTTTGCATTAACCATGGTGTCATATCTTCACACAAACATTAAATTTAAGTGGCATTTGTTGAAATAAAATTATTATTTTCTACTGGGAAACCACTTTCAATCACTAAAAACACTTGGAAATCTTAAAAAAGCATGTCACACGTTCGACCCCTAATTTGGGGAATAACCCCATTGACCAAACGTTGATGACTTTAGTTAAATTAAAATTGGGCAGTGCCAACAAAGACGCTGCTAAAAGCTTCAAGCTTTACAATGCACGGGTAACAAGGATTTTATTACATTTATCACATGAAGGATTTTATGCCTGCATCCCTCAAGGGACTGTATCCTGATAAGTACATGCCTTTACGTTTCCCCACAATTCACTCCGCTTGATACATGGGGAGTGCATATGGGATACACATCTCACAGAGGTGCTCATTTACCATCTTGTGGGCCAGTTTATTTGTTCCTTGAAGACATGCATGGTTTCACATACATTGTATTGTGTTTACATCATTGAACAGTTTAAGTAACGAAGGCAGCTATTTGATACGGCCTATAGATTTCCGCTATTTTTAGCTCATTCTCATAGCAGCAATGACTACAAATTGGTTAAAACCGAGAATTTGTTTAAAATGATTTAGGCTCACTTTTCCTTCTAGAAACTTTGGTGCAAATTAAATGAGCATGGAATGGACCTCTTTACACCTAAATTAGGTCACTTTTTGCCAGAATAATTATGAAACAATGGCATCACTTTTTGTTTAAATGTTTGCTTTTCTATGGCTCTTATTGTGCCCGACTCCTCATACATGTACATGTAGATTTCATCATAACAGGTTAAACCACGATCAGCCATTGGCAACATTTGGTTCACATAAATCCAGCAAACCACAGTTCAATGTCTGTTCATTGTCTCTTGTGTACCCCTCCTACAAATCAAAGACACTGTGTGTTGAAACACTGTGTGTTGAAATGCAGTGTAGCTTGCATCTCTTGTGATGGCATGTCCATCGAAATGTCTCAGGTTGTGCAGTCAATTAAAGAAAAAGTAATGAGGTCCTGATACATATACATACATGTATGAAGACAAACACGATAGTATGCTGGATATCAAGTGACAAGTGAACCAATCTTTGGTGCCAATCCCAATCAGTGAGAAACAACTGAACTATTGTGATTCGAGACCACCAGTTGGCTGCATAGCTCAATTGGTAGGGCGTCTGCACGTTAAGCAGAAGGTTCGCGGTTCGAATCCCGGTGGAGCCATGTTGCTTTTCACTGCATCCAGATTTCCCAAACTCATCATGGACATTTGTCCACATTTGTATCTATTTAAAATGAAGCTAAAACCAAAACAATATTCAATGAGAAATACTAATTGGCTTTAGTTTGTCTGCAGGTTAAAATTCTATTTCAGCTACAGTCTGTGTTTATTAATTTTAATCAGATGCAGTGAGAAAACACTTTTGGGTGTAGGATGATGATTCTTGATTGCAGTCATCACTTGTTGACATCACAGTCTTCCAATGTCACAGTGCTAGCAAAAACACCATCAACATCATTTTTCCGCGCAGTGGACCCTAGCCAGTTTAAAACGGATTGTATAAGACTGGCCAAACCTATACTTTTAAGCCCTTCATAAATGTGTTTTTGTGTAAATCGGTAAAACTCACCAAAATTAGCTTGTCGTTTTACTATGTTGTGCATTCACTGCGTTTTAGATGTGTGTCAAGATATTTTTGTTCGATCGCGCGAGTTACGCGTAATGCAGGCGACTGTTGTACGTGCACGGACACGATCGGATACTTAGGTCCACATTTTGCTTTCGAGCGTGCAGTTTCTGTGTGCGTGTGCGTGTTTCAATACGAGCTGACCAGGGTGCGGACGCTGACGCACGGCACGGCCACGCGACTCTACTGTACACGTGCCTCACATGTGTGGCGTGTTGCCAGGCAATTGATAAATGGGCGGAGCTTACTGGATCGGTCTATTATATAACGTAGCATGTACATCAGCAAAGGAAATAATTGAGTAATTGATCATAGCTTAACACCTTGTGTACAAAACATATGAGACAGGCTGAAAAAAAATTGTTTTCTATTAAAGTAAATGATTTATTTGTTTACCACTCTTAAACTTGGGGTTTCCTATCAAATTTGCACTAACTGATACTTGGTCAGATATTTTAAGAAAACATATTGGTAATCAACTTCTCAATTCTTACCATCAGCAAAGAAAAAAGACCCCAGCAAGGTACCAACTTCCTGGTGCTGCTAATTACAAAATACTGTACATCAAAACATAATTTCCTTAGCAAAGAGAATTATCTCATGGCATTTTTGTTGCTTCGATTGACACACTGCGAAGCAGTACACATTTTCTGATAAGAAGAGCAAGGCCTACTGTGCATAAATTGTTGCGTCTGTTTTATCTGCAAAAAGCACATTGAGTTCCTGCAAAGTAGCAATGAGATTGCCATATGGCATGTACACGTACCTGGTAGAGGGTCTGTAATGTCACAGGTCACTTTAGCAGCATAGTTGTAGTCATATATTTCGCTGTAATGACACTGATCGAGTCTTTCTTCATCGCCTCTGCAAACAAGATCACTGATGACGAATAAAAGTTGGAGGTGGTCGTACAAGTGACGGACGTGGGAGGCGGAAGGATATCCTAGCTGGCGACAGATGACGTTAGCTTCATTGATGCTCCAGTCTTTGCTGCCGACCAACCCCCAACCACAGGTATCATACACTTCCACAAGTCCTTCATGGGGACCACTTCCCCCAGCTAAACGAAGTGGAACTGATAAAAAGAAAATTAGAGTCTGGCGTTTGTGTTTTTTTTTACAAACGCAAGGTGACCTGATGACGACATACTTTTGAAATTGTTTAAAAACTTGAGTTGTTAAATGTTGCAAAAGAAACATTCACATATCTATTGCCAGTATTGGAATTCCCAAGACAGGAATGTTTGACTATTAAATGCTAAAATGGTGTATCTGATGACGTCATTATTGGCGCAGTCAGTCTCATCATGACGTCACTATCTACCCAGTAAGTTCCCGTCTGATACTTTTAACGTAACTAAAACAATATTTTCCTGATTTTTGCCATGAGTGCACAGAGTTCTTACGTACACAACCAATTTTGATCACTCAATTATGAAATTATTTATAAGCAGGAAGAGAGCTGTGTTTTGTTCACACAAGATCTTGATATTTGGACCTGCTCACTGGCAATTTGACTGTATGTTGTGTACATTTTACTGGAGTACACATAGACAGCCATTCCACATGTTTTGGTACAAATAGAAATTAGTTTATGGCTGTTTAGGTTTAGGGAGGTTTTAGCTTATGTATGTGGCTGTAACATGAGTACCTAGCCTAATTTGGCCTAGGCCAATGAGAGACAAGGTTACATTCACAGTGTTGAGGGTTTAGGCGAGAAGCTACAATACATAGCCATGTGGTCACTTTTGTCTCAGCCTTTAACTGCACAACATCTATTAATGTAAAGCTAAATTTAGAATAATTTTTTGTAAATTGCAAGTTCTTTGCTTTGGGTCTATTGTACGTACGGGTGGATACTCAAGGATTATGTCTGAAAGGGTATATATTGCTGGAGTCTCCAAACTAAAAGGATTAGCACAGCAGGCGGACGTCGGGTATCCCTTGAGTTACGGCCTGACGACTTTGTCTAGTCTGTGGGCAAGAGACGTGGGAGTATTATGTTCCAACATGCCACGACCAAAGCGACATGCAAGACGTTCTGCAAAGATGCGGGATGCAGAAATGCACCCACCTCCTAAGAAGTGGCAAGTGAATTACCGTCAGGTTCACCCACAGAGTGCTCCGGGGCAAGACGTGCCAGACGAACATGCACTAGATGTGCCGGTATCGGTAAGAGGAATGTCATCACAAGGCATTGGAGAGAAGTCTTAAAGATTGTGGTGGTCAGTCCATCCAGGTTGATGCTGTCACGAACATTAATATTGTCTAGTAATATTAGTACAGGTAATACTTTAGTCTCAACAAGACAAAGTGCTAAACATTAGTAGTGATACAGCAAAGTCATGTGCTGGCGATTGTAATCTATTCCTAATACAAGGCACGAATTTGACTACCGTTTTGCCAGAGATTGAGGCCCCAGTTATGTTATCTAACATGTCCACTCCATTAGGCTATCAGGTCCCACTTTCCATTAAGGGAAAGATTTAGAAGAGCGAATATGTAGATTTCGCTCTTCTTTAAAATGATGTAGAAGCGGCCGTTTTTAATAAAACAGATGTTGACGAGTTCAAACTGGTCGTTGAAGGTAGCCAAATGGTTGTTCGCAAGGCCTCGGCTACTCGTGCCAAAAAGATTGGCTCGATCGATAAAAGGGGCATTTCATACATTCATGGCAATCTTTGTCATCCAAGTCGTGCAGTCGAGCTGTTAAAGTATGCAGAGACAGTTCGGCTGGCAGCCCGTCAATTCCCAGGGATGGGATGGCGAAATTATGACGAACAGTTTCGTCTTCGCAAAGAGCATGACCCATCTCGTAATTGACACTGAGCTCTGGCTAACTGTTGCTGCTGCTGCAACGGTTTCTTTGTCAATGGTTAGGAGAAGCTCACAGCGCCTCCCATTTGACATATTTTCGAGTTCACAGAAAGGGGTGTGCTTTACATTAAATGGCCCACATGGCTGCCATTACCGCACATGCAAATTTGCACACAAATGTAGTTCCTGTATTCGCACTGGCCATGGGGCCACTATATGTAGAGTGGGCCGAAGTGTTAGTTCTGGCGACCGAAATTTGGTACCTTGTGGAGGCATGGGTTCTAAAGGGAACAAAAGAATGTAAAGGTCTCCACAAGGCAATTATAAAGGTCTCCACAAGGATAGCCTTGTCCAAGGGCTATGAAATTGTGTGAATCCGTGAAGAGTTTGCATGTATGCTATGCAGCGAAAGTGCGCCATCGCGCGGTTAATTGTAGCCAACTGCAAAATAGTCTGGTTAACGAAATATCTTGGTCTGAATCCTGACTTCACGCGCGAGGCTGGATCATATCCTTGTTCTTTATGTACTCGATGTGTTTTATGGGCGGGGACTCTTTATGCTAATTTTTAAAAGCTCGTTTTGACAGAACAATACGGTGCCGTTTGAAAAATAGCAGATTTTCTGTACGTAGCCTATACCCAGTTCACAAACACGTCATACCTTTACAGAAAATATATGAGGGATATCTTCTGGTCTTCGTGAAAGTAATCAATTTGCAGGCTGCATAATTCAAACTACCGTTGATTTGCTCAGTTGTAACATTACGTGTGATGTCGCCATAATTGCATCAGACAGGCATACATTACACATGTACGACCATGGTACATACGACGTACAAACGTTTATGCTTGCAAACTGGCACGTACGCACCATTCGACCCGAGTAGTGAGCTCTGATTGGATGTTATGTAAGATATGAATATTTATAAGCACTCGGGTTTCGCATAAGTAATTGCGTCGCAGTTATAAAGAAACACATAACAAATCGAGTACATAAAGAACAAGGCTATGATCCAGCCTCGCGCGTGAAGTCAGGATTCAGACCAAGATATTTCGGTTACCAGACTATTTTGCAGTTGGCTACAATTCACCGAGCGATGGCGCACTTTCGCTGCATAGCACACATGCAAATTCTTCACGAATTCCGGATTCACACAATTTCATAGCCCTTGGACAAGGCTACCACAATGATGGCACTAAATAGAAATATGGATTTTACTAAAAAAAGGAGGGATTTTTAAAATATTCTGGTCGCTACATCTTCTAGTGTATGAAATTAGGAGAATTCGGTCGAAATTTGAGCCCCAGATAAAAATTATGGTTGAAATAGGAGTGCTATGACGAATTTTTAACCAAATTCTAGCCATTGTTCGGAGTTTGTGCATGAGAACAAAGCCATGTCTCCACAAGGATAGGGGCGTGGGAAAGCGGCAACCAATTATCGTGGCGCAAAGACAGCCAGCCTCGCAGGGCCTCGGCAGGCGAAGCCACGTACGCAGCACCCACGCAAGGCCACTAGCCAAGGTGCAACCTCGGCAGCCGATTTCACGAAACTTTACGCAATTGCGCAAGTCCACTTACGCCATCAATTATAGCGCAACTTGCGCCTTTCCAGTATTGTGGCAGGGCAGGAGTGGAGCTGGTCTGCCCGATTTACCCGACTTACTGCAGAAAATTCAAGGCCCCATCCTTCCATAATCATTGTCCACTTAGGCACAAATGATCTTGGGAAAGTTGACTTTTCTCCATACGGCAACGGGTGCTTGTATGCACTCATGTAAACATAAATTCCCCAATGCAACTCTACTGTGGTCCGAAATACTGGCACGAGCATTTTATTTTGGTACAAATCCTCAAGAAAGGATGGAAAAGCAAAGACGCGCTGTAAACAAGTGGGCCAGGTCTCGGTGTGGCATGGTGCCACTAGTGTTACATGTAGGCATGAGCAGTTCACTTGGACGGATTTCAGTTTGTTTAGACGTGATGGGGTTCACCTTTCATCCAAAGGGAATTCCATTCTTAGGGAAAACTTTCTCACAGCCATAAGACACTTGCATTAGTCATGGTTCTAGTATTGTCAGATTTTAGTGCTGGGTCTTCCTTGGGCCACGCATCGCGTGTATGGCATTTTTTAGGCGGAATAAACCAGCACAGTGTCTGTGGCTGAACTTTACTTTTCTCACTTTTACATTTTAAATTAACACTTTTAGACAACGCACCTTTTGTATATTAATGTAGTTTAATCTAATACGGAGTAATTTTTCCCAGTGTTACAAGTATCAACTTTTCCCCTGGGTCAGTGCAACAGGGGAGGAGTACCGTTCTTTCTTTCTGTATGTGCAAACGTTGGAAAAGAACGGGGCCTGAAATACATTTTGATAAAAGTTTGATTCACAAGTATTGTAAAATGTGTATGATATGGCATTTTACAAAATTATTAGCTTGAATTGTGTATGGAATTAAGGCATTTGAAGTCACATACAGTAATGAGTGGAGATGAATGTGTTTTCTGGATTATGCGTTTTGGAACTACCCCTTGCATCGAGCTGTGGTGCTCTGAGTTACTGCTGGTGATCAGAGCTTGTAGTGATCTTGGGATTTTGGTGCCCATACCTTGCAAGGTGCCTTGCTAAAATTTGTACAAATGGATTGTGATACACGATTGTTTTGTCCCATAACCCCCTTTAACAAAAGGGATCGGGAATGAAGTGCTTTAAATAAACTTTTTAGCTGAATCCAACAAAATTGTATTTGTTTTAAGGAGAATTGTATCCGAGAAACAAACAGCAAAACAAACCAAAAACATAAAAAAGTTGCAAGCGAAGACATAATTTTCGGCCACTTTGTTGGACGAAAAGGTAGGATTGGCATGTTCCCGATTTATCTTAAAAATATTTGTTTTGTACTAAAACAAGCATCTCTAATCCAAGAAATGTTCTCACCTTTTAATTATAATGTACATGCTTGCAACTAAATTCACCCCATCCTTCTCTTATTACCACTTTCAAATTATAGTCCGTTGTCTCATATTACCTGGGGCAAAAGAGATTTTAACACTCCTAGTAATGTGTATTTTGCACACTTCAAGTTCAATATATTCATAGTCTACTGTAAAACTGATATGATAAGATTATTTTCTTAAGATAAGATTATTTTCATGCACTGGTTAATTTTCATTATGGAAATACATGCTTTGTACTACATGTGTAATCGTTTTGAACCATGTTATCACTATGAACATCTAACAATGGAAATTGGGCACACACCATTGTTACTAACAATGGGGTTACAATGAACATGTACATGTTTTTGCTCATAGTGTATGTGGTTGTGGTTCTATAGGATCGCTTCAATACCAAACAACAGCTTTATAGTGACAGTATTGTTTGGATTTAGGAATACAAAAATTGCTTTTATGCTTTTTGTCAAAACAAAAACCTTTGACCATCAAAATACAGCTTGCTGGTAAAGTCATGTGGATTCAGCACCCCAAATTAAGTAAGAGTGGCATGTTACCATGCATTCTATTATACGCAGATATTTGTTTGTTTTTTTAACCAAAAAATATTTTCAGTATTTTTTGCCAAAACCCCTTTAACTTAAAATACAGCTTGGCAACCATTTTTGGTAAAAGTAACGAGTAACGACCTTCTACTAAAAAAAAGCCTCTTCTTGTTAATTAGGCTATACATATCTTTTCTCCTCTTTTTTGTTTTCAGCAAAAACTAGTGTTTATAAACTGTTTGTATGTTTTACCCCAAAGAAGCACTTTTGCCCTCAAAATACAGCGTGGACACTGTCATTTATGGATTTAGAAAGAGTGGCATGTTATGGCATGTAACCATGTTCTATTTGAGAAAACAGTGGGGTTTTTTCACAAAAACTCGTGTTTTTCAACCAATTTCTGGCAGTTTTGGGCCACAAATACCCCTTTAACTTAAAATATAACTTCATAACTGTCATTTTTGGATTCAGCATCCCAAAATTAGATTAAATCGACATGTTACGACCTTCTACTTAAAATTGCCCTTTTTTGTCACTTTTTTAAAATGTCGCCTAACATTTGACACTAACATTTGAAAAAATAGGAAAATGTCTGGCAACACTGCGAACAATAAAGTATGTTTCCCCCAGCTGTTTTTTAAATATTCCACAAGACCAATGTCTCATCTCAACAATATGTGGTCGATGTTGAAATTGGAGCACTACCATATGGGTTATGAGCTGTCAAAATTTTTTATATTTTAATACTAAAAAAAAGTAAAAAAACACCCCTATTTGAAATAAATGGTATAACCCACCCAAATACCTGGTGACTATTTGTATGCATGCAATGCAGTCTCCAAGGACCCACCTATCAATAACGTTTACAGAAATGTTTTTCTATATCTTGTTTAATGGTGACGCAGTTTTGAAAATATGCAAATTTCACTCTTAAAAAAGTGAGAAAATGGCACAAATCTAAATTTGGCTGTTGCCATAGCAACAAAGGTATTTTTTCAATACTTTTACCACATTTGTTAGTTTGGGGCAAATATAAAAGTATAAAGAAAATCCATTTTTTGGCCATGGCCAACATTTTCAAAAAATTATTGATATTAACAGTCCCTCACTCTTAAATGAAGTTAAACCAGAGTCATAATGACCAAAAATAAAACAACGAATATTTCATATTTCTGTATGTAATACCCCAGTCACAATTAGCTTGCGGTGGGTTTGCGAGTAGTTTGCGACGGATTTTTAGGCCTTTTCGGCCGGCGCCCCACGGGACTCCTTGCGGCTGCCGGGTCATTTTTGGGCATCGGGCGGGCATCGAGTTACTTTTAAATCGGATTGTAAACCTGGTGCGGCGTTTCGCATCGCAAACTGATCGCCACTAAATCGATCGATGCCTGACCGATGTCCGGCAGGGCATCGCACACATCGGGCGGGCGCCGGGCCAATATTTGGACAACCCAGACAATCCATATATCGGCCAGGCGCCGCCCAGACGCCGCTCAGACGCCGGCCGGGCCCCTCCCGGCGTCCGGCCGACTTGGCGGCGCCCGGCCGGCGTCTGGCCGACCAGCCACTGGGGCTCGCAGGTGCCCAAAAGCGCTGTGGATGTGGCCGCAAGCGCTGTGGAGGTATTAACGGCATTTTCTTCTTTGTCTTCTTGTTTCTTCGTCTCGTAGAGTGCTCCTAGAGAAAGGTCGAAGTGAATAAAGAAGGTCAGAGGAGCGCCGCTATATATACCTCACCCCCAAATTGACAAACGGCCGCCAGATGGCCGCCAGATCGCGGCCGTTGATCGCTGGTCACTCGACAGGCACACTACAGATGCCCGTCCGGCCGCCGTACGGCCTGTAAGAATTGGCCGGCACCCTGCCGGATACCGCAGGGGTATCGCAGGGACATAGGCAGGACATCGGACGAGTGCCTGCCGGACACCGGCCGATAAACGGGCCAAGAATTCGACCCCATTTCCAGGAAAGTCGGCCGATCGCCGGCCGGCGACACCCCGGGCCCCGTCATGGCAGCGTGCGGGGCACTTTTAATTGTGACTGTGACCGCCCTATCGCGCGATCTTTCGCCGACCTCTACACGCCGGCCGATGCCTATAAATCGCACACGCCGCCCGGCCTCCGCTTGAATTGTGACTTAGGTATAAAAGTGAACATTCCGACAAAAGTGCAATTTTTGTTCATAAAATGCACGATTTCGTTGTGAAAACGCTGTCTACTGACCAACAACTACCACTCTTTGCGTGCGTGAACTCTGTGCACTCATCACTTTTTGAATGACAAAAATCAGGAAAATATATTTTGAGTTAAGTCAAAAAGTATCAGACGGGAACTTACTTTTGTAGTTGGGTGTATGATACCTTTTGTATAGCCGACCAGTTAGCACGTGTTGCAAATAGTGGTGGCTATGTATGACGACTTGCTGTCAATCACTTGTGGTCGCTCTCCTCTTGGAAATGCATCAAGCCTTGCGCGCAATATTTGCTTTTTAAATGACTTGTTGTGCTCACGTATAGGCAAAAGTAGTGTAGCATGGACACAAATTGGGACTTATGTTTTATAGATTTTAATGGTAACTTATAGAAACACCGTAGTTTTTGACGTCACACTTGCGAAGTAGCTAGCGAGCAGCGCATGCGCGATCCTGCTGCGAGCGCGTGAGTGAGCAGTTGCAGTTAACAGAGAAGGGTACCCCAAAAACAAAAGATCTTGTGCTCAACAAGTACATCTCGTACATTATTGTAATGCAAAAAACAAGAAATATTACCTTCTGAAAAGCGGATACGAACTTCACAAAGAATCGAAATTTTAGCGATGCGCTGCACTATGGGCGCCGCCATTTTGTCCGAATACTGGGCAAAGAATGACGTCTTTGCGTACAAGTCCTTTGTGCATTTCTATGGCAATACGCAAAAACGTTGTCCACAAAATGTCATTCTTTGCCGGTTTAACTCCCCTTTTGCTTAATTTTTAAATAATATTTACAAGATAATGTACATTATTAAAATATATGAATTCAGCAAACATTATTATTTCATTTAAATAAACGTAAAAATTTGAAAAATTATTCTTACGAAACGTAAAAAAGAAAA
The DNA here is from genome assembly GCA_037783545.1 of Henricia sp. BOLD:AAB3569. Classification (NCBI taxonomy): domain Eukaryota; kingdom Metazoa; phylum Echinodermata; class Asteroidea; order Spinulosida; family Echinasteridae; genus Henricia; species Henricia sp. BOLD:AAB3569. The sequence goes on from JBBELK010000276.1 coordinate 52,949, forward strand.
TACTATCGACTGAAAATTTACCAATCATATGTTGTACGCAAAAACGCCATAGCCTCAAGAGAGGGCGCTCCGCGACAGCAGTATCCATCATCGCCAGACAATTCGTCACTTTTTAATGATGTTATTGAGTTAGAAAAATCGTACAGGGAAAATCGTTAGATGATTAGAGAGAGAAAATATGACCGATTTAGTTAAATATAACTTATTCCTTGGGTACCTTCTCCTTTAAGACTTCGAACTGAGCGGAGCTTGCGTACAACCGTGGTAGCGCTAACGGGTAATACCCCAGTCACACCGGAGGCGCGGTGCCACTGCGGTGCTTGTACGGCATAAACCGCAGTGGCACCACCATGATCGCCGTGGTTCCGCAGTGGTTCCGACATTGATCGCCGTAGCACCGCGGAAAACTGTCAAAACCGCGGACCTTCGCGGTGGCACGGCGGAAACTTTGAACATGTTCAAAACTTTCGCAGTGCCACCGCGGCTTGGGCCAATCCGCAGTGGGATCGCCGCGGCACCGCCATGACCGCCGTGCCTCCGCAATACAACCGCCGTGCAATCGCTACCCTACGGCGATCCCGTGGCGGTTCTACTGCGGTTATGGCGGTGCTACCACGGTGCTACCACGGGAGCACTGCGGGTATGGGGGTGCCACTGCGGAGCCAGGGAGGAATTTTATAAAATTTGGCGATCTTACTGCGGTGCCACTGCGTTCCTACGGCGGTGCCGGCGGTGTTATTGAGGTGCTTGTACGGCAATGGCGTTTCCACTGATGTTGCACTGAGGTGCTTGCACGGTGCTACTGCGGGCATGTTTTGTAGTATAAAAGCTTCGGGTTTCTGCTTCAATTTCAGTGTTCTAAAAGTCTTCAAACAGTTCAGTTCCGCAGTAGCCCCGCGAAGAAAAACACATGTGTGACGGGTAGAAGAAAACTATGAAAAACTACTGGCGGTGTCACTACCGTAGTGGCACCGCCAATCCGGTCTGACGGGGGTATAAGCGACGCCCGTAGCGAGTTGCAGTTAAGCCTCGAACCGAGCGGAGCGTGCAACCCCAGGCGACGTTCACGGCGTAGCTAGGGTTATCTCCATAGGGACGCGACTGAAGGGGCTGGACGTGTCTGTGGGAGGGCGGCCAAAGATATACCGCCCTCTTGTGGTCACCTCATTGTATGACGTCACTGCAGTACAATGCGGTGACCACAAGAGAGCGGTATATCTTTTAATATATTTTTTAATCATCAAAACACGCTCTTCTCTCCGAAAAGCTTGGAAAATGTCAAGAAAAATGACGTTGGACTAGTTTTTTTCTTGTTTAGAAGAATCATCGGGAATAATCATTAGAAGAATCATCGAGATTCCAGGGACTTCCATGGTAAGTTTTTCAATGTTTAATTTTGATTGTAAGGTGAAATGTTACTTTGGAGAAGGGCCCGCCATCTTGGTCGTGCAGGAAGATTCAACACGGCGAATACAAAATGATAACGTCCAAATATAAACGTCAAAAAACACTTTTAGCCTTCTAAAAGTATGTGCTGTCCAGCCCACCTCAGTCTTAGCCGGGGGTTTGGTCACATTTTTCATGTCCCAGGGTGGGCCTTTGGAGGCAGTACACGTATGTATGTACAAATACAAATATCAATGCAAGATGTGCATGTTTTGTACCCGTGATGAGTGGTGATTTTCCGCCCATCTTAGGTGGGTCTCTGGGGGTGGGGGGCTTTGTGGGTGGGGTTCATGTGCTTTGAGAAATGTATACATTCTTACCAAGAAAACAAATAATCAAAGGAATAACCACCACCTAGAAAATAAATCTTATTGTGTTGGACGTCCTAGAAATGTTTTCTTCTTCTTGAATCAAGGAAAATAAACTGAATTTTCTTGTGTGCCGTGGCAGTTGCAGTTAAGCCTTCGAACCGAGCGGAGCGTGCGACCCCAGGCGACGTTCACGGGTAAGCGATGAATAATTACTTAAATCAAGAAATTAGGAATAAATACGAGATTAATTAATATTAATCAGGTTTATGGAGAGTGCGTCGATCTGTGTGTTTGCAATTCCGAGACCTTTACCGATTGCACCCTTTGGTATGTCTCCTTCATAACCCATTATTTGTCAAGTTCTTTTGTCATGGGTGCAGCCCAGCAATGCAGTACCATATTGGTTCACGCCGGTTCAATGATTCTTGGTTCAGCCTATATAAATGTCGCTGCGACGTGGTTCGCTCTCTTTTCTGACTACCCTCTGATCTGACGTCTTGTGGAACAAAAACTTCACCACTTCCCACCCCTCCTGCCATGATGTCATGGTTGGTTTTTTTTTCGGGTTTGGTGTGGCATGTTCTTAATCATTATGGTGGCTGAACATAATTATGTCGTTTTTCGAAAGTGTACTTGAGATGTGACTTCAGTTCAGAGCCGAGTCAAAAAAGTGAAAATGTGTCTTGAGTCTATACAAGTATTTAAATTATAGAAGATGACATTTCACGCTTGTATGGTTATCCATTGTTTAAAAATACGAAATAGTCCTTGTATCAAGTTTGTTATTTTACTGTATTCTGTCTTGTGGCGGTTCGGCCCCACAAAAACAACTCTCTTAAGTTATTGCAGTATTCCTATGCTCAAATGCCGTTTGAGGTTTAAGAAAACCCTTGGTGTGTTTGGATTCTTGCTTCTCCGATTTGTTCCATTTTGTGATAATGGGTTTTCATTGATAAACCAGACTGTTAGCTACATGTACATGTGAGTTATCAGTTGGTCCTTCGTTGTTCCATATAAATCTTAGTACAGGGGGACCAACTGATAAAGATATTTAATTCAGTTGACGATGTTTTGGTAATCATTTGTTGGATTATATTAATAAATCATTGGACCCATAATTCCAGTGTGGTAAAATGGTTTTTCATTCCGACGTGCGAATGCATAAACAGTTTTCTTGGTATTCTCCCAAGGAAAACAATCTTGAAATAAGGCTTTTTTTCTTAAAATGAGAATTTCATTTTTAGTAGTGTATAGGCAGCCGCGAGCGAGGCGCTAGAGTAGCGTAGCTAGGCAGCCGCGAGCGAGGCGCTAGGAGTAGCGCAGACAAACAGCGAGGTGCCAGTGGTAGCGCGGCTGAACCCTTGATCAAATTTAACCATCTTTGAGACGTAGGAATCGGTGAAGTAACGAGGTCGTAAATAAATTCTCACAAACAAAGGGAAATCATAACGCCTGTCACTTATTTGTGAAGACCCTTCTCCTGATTTAATCCCGTGGTTGGTTCTACACACGCGGCGGAGTATTTCTAACCAAACGGACTGGCGCTAAGTGAGGCCCTAGACGCTCGTTTTCGAGACCTTACATTTGTGACCAACTCGGTAGGGGCGAGGAACCAAGTAGTAGAAAACCACTACTACCCGAGTCTGCCACACGAGTCATAGTTTCTTGGCAGGCCAAGCTTGTTGGCACGCCGGTTATCGTTGCGGAACTTTTAGGCATAACGGCGGTGCTTCACTGCTTGGGTCACTAGCCACCCATGATCTCCATTCCACGCCTAATTGTCCAGCTTTCTTTTGGGCATTTTCATATGGATTGGACAAAATCTTGGTGCACAGTCTCTTGTACTATAATGTTATGTACAAAAGAATGACTTTTAGTAAACTGGAGTTTTCAAAAAAAATGTTGTCACATACCTGGAGCTTGTAAAAGGTAGCAGTAACTCACCAGAGGGCACAGTGACATTGCTGCGTTCTTCTCCGCATGTCATTCTACCAATCTGACCACTAGGGCAAGATGAGAAAACCCATTCGCCATGATCACACTGGTCGATATTTAATTCGCTTCCATTGCATGAGATATTGAGAGTTGGTCCTGACCCAGATTTATCGCTCTGCCAGACCCGTGAAGGAGAAGGGTAGCCTAGTTGTCTACAGATGACATTGGCCTCTTCAATTGTCCAGCTATCGTCACAGATTGTGCCCCATTGGTCCTGGTAGTATACCTCCACAATGCCTTTGTATGGACTGCTGTCATTAACAAGGCGCACGATAGCTGCAAAAAAGCAGATCACAAGATTCTTGCCGCTAGTCTGTTATCCTGCACAGAAATGTTACCGAAGACGGTTTATACACATTCCGTCATTGCCACGAAATACACTGCTGTTTAATAGGCAAAAACTAAAAACGTGGGGGAGGGACGCAAATGCACGTATTTGCCCCACCCCTGCCCTCAAATCCCGAGGAGGACCACATGATTTTTCTCCCAACCCATTTATTTCAAGGACCAAGCTCTCTCGAGCTCCCACAGGAAAGTGCAAAGGTAACAAACACTATGAGTTTCGGTGCCGATGTGAAGTTCGGTACGTAGGACGTACGTCTAGGTCTCAGAGACTGACGGATCGCATTAAACAGCATGTCCCATCCTCCATCCGCAACAACATGCCTGCTTCCCGCAAACAGCCGTCACGTTTCTGCAGAACGCTCGCGAGTGCTCGGAACAATACAGCGAACAGCAGTTCACGGTACTGGCCAGAGCACGCAGTATCATGCATCTCCACATGCTCGAAGCTACGTACATGTATATTGTGGCGGGTTTCCCCGGGCCGAACCTCAGTCTTGGAGGATCAAGTCTGACACCATTTGTGGCGACGACAAATTCCCTGAAACTAAGATTCTTCCTCGGGCGAGAGTCTACTCAAAGCGACCTCAAGGCAAAGGGTGCTGGTCCTTTTTTGAGGAAATATACCGCCGGTTGGATATCGGTTGTCAGGCTCTATGACAAATCGGGACTCATAAAATAAAGCAAGGGGAGGACAATGACTTTGTCAGCAACTAATGACAGTTTTATTTATGTTGAACACGTTGGGTGGCTTAATTGTAGGTGTAAACAATTACTTAGTGAAATAATGAAAAGGTGGTCTTTGGGCTTTCTTGTATGACTGACACTTTGTTTCTCAGAGCTTACTTCGGGTGACTGACACACAAGTAAGTAACACACTCTAGGGATCAATGAACCTTACAGTCAGTGTTGTGCAGCTGGTTCAATATAACGTAGCCGGTAAGTTACACGCACTCGCAGTAAGTTACACGGCAGCTCGGTAAGTTACACGCACTCGCAGTAAGTTACACGGCAGCTCAGTAAGTTACACGCACTCACAGTAAGTTACACAGCAGCTCGGTAAGTTACACGCACTCGCAGTAAGTTACACGGCAGCTCGGTAAGTTATGCACAGGCAACAATTAACATTATCCCACAAGTCTGTGAATAACAGCTCTGTACGTGACGCACATGTACGAGCTTATAAGTTATGCACGACTCCACAGCCTGTAGCAATGCCCGATGTGTAAGTAATGCACGCTCACCAGTAAGTACTGCACATTGAGTAAGTAAGGCGCATTGATTAAGTACTGCACGTAGAGTAAGTAAGGCACGTTGATTAAGTACTGCACACAGAGTAAGTATTACACATTTACCAGTACGTTGTCTCGCTCAAAATTTCGAACTTCTTGAGCTTACCCACAGCTCGACACAACGTACCTTATAGCACACGTACCTTTAGCCTAAGTCAGTACTTCTACTGCAGTCCGCGTGCCCTTATTCAGTTAATTTAGCACCGTGAACTAGTCAAAGAATGCTGAGCACCCGGGCTCCAAACTTGGACACTATTCCACGCCTAACTCGAAAAGGCAAAAGCATCAAACGCTATTAGGAACGACTCACGTCCCACCGCAGCGCTGCCTATCACGCATGCAGACACACTGCCAATAAATAAACCAATTGCTGCTGCACAACTTACCGACGACCGGTTCGTTACTTTTTCCGGAGCGTTCAGCTTTCCGTTGACTAGCCGGTACACACTCGAAAACTAGTCCGTCTTCGAAGCTCTCTAGAATCGCTCTCTATGCCCGCTGGCAGTCAAATGCGCGCCCACGGTTACATGCACAGGCGACAGTCGGTGACCTCCCATGCGCACGCAACCTAATTATGCACAAATACCATGATCCCTATGTTTACTATAATACATGTATACTGTTTCGTTACAAAGGCCCGAGCATTGCTTGCAATTCCCACATTGCAACTTAGCAATAAATAAAGATTAAAGAAACAGTGGATTATATTAGTTAAAATCTTACATAAAAATAAATAACATGTAGCCAACCAAACTTATCTATTCCGATCTGGCCCAGACTTATGGGACTTTAGTTTAAGTAAAAGACATTTACTAAAAGCAGTACAAAAATATAACTTGTTTCTCAAAAAGTTTTGTCTTTATAAAAAAGTCTTAACATGGGTTCTTTCTATAAAATCTCCAAACCTAAATAAATTACTTGTTATATAAAAATACAGGACCATTTTTTGTTTATTTATATATTTTTCACAAAAACAAATCATATTTACCATAAGATTATATTTGGTTGTCTGAGACTTGTTAGTTTATAAAGTTGCTGACAAAAGTGTTTTTATAATAAATAGCAACAAATATGTATAAACGTATACGCTGAACTAACTGTGTTATGCAAGAGTGTTAACAAACGAGACGGATCTCCGTGTTCGTCCACTACGATGCGCTTTACGTAGGTATCGTTCCACGTCTCGTTCTTCACTGTACGTCCTCCCAGGAGGACCCTCAGTGTAGAGGTCTTCTGGAACGTGGCTAGCTGCGTGTACGGCGGTCGAGTAGTAAGCTCACTTGTCGCTCCGTCGAAGTCTTCTTCCAAGATCGAAAAAGAGGAGGATGTAGAGGAGCCTGGAGATGTTATGACGTTCTGCCTCAGTGCCTCCATCGCCATAGACTTGCCGCCATAGACTTGGTACCACCGTCCCCAGGTGAAGAAGGGTTGTAACGCAGAGGAGATATGGGTGTCGGAGACAACGATATCACAACCGGGTCATAACTGATCGGGGACATACGGCGCTGTTTGCTGGGCAGCTACTTGGGGAGTGGCTTCTGTGGTTGAGCCCTGTCCCTCGGTCACCACTACTCTGGCGATTCCGGCCGTTTCCACGGCATCAGGAGGTCCGTCTTTAACCTCACTGGCATGTATGGACATGTGGCGCTGTAGAGTCTCAGCTGCCCCACCTTGCAGGAACACACGTTGCACTTCAAGACCTGCTCATCCTTGTGCCGTTCTTTGATGTGCTTGTACTGGCTCTGGCAGTGTAAATACCATGCCGGGCACTGTCGGCACCTGTATTTCCTTAGTTTTACTTGCTCCTTGTGGGAGCGTGTGTTACTAGCTCTCCCTCGCGGCATTTTTCTCTTCGCGATTCGATCGACTACCGGTTCGCATTGGTTACCACTGTCCGTTTTGGGCAGTGGCCCGAGCAAATTTATAGCTATCCGTTCAAGTGGGGCCCCGACCTGATACTGCCGCAGAGGAGCTCTCCTCTTTTTAGAGGGAGACTTCCTCCTTGCACAGACATCACATCTTCTGAGGAATGACCGGAGGTCGGCAGTCATCCCTGGCCAGTAGTACCTGCACTTCCATTTTCTCAGCGTTTTACTGAGCCCCAAGTGCCCACTGACTTGGCCACCGTGCAAGTCCTCAAACACGACCTCTCTGAATTTCTCGGGCAGCACTACCAGCCATTTCACCACTTGTCCATCATCGGACTCCCAGCGTTTGCACAAGAGCCCGTCACGAACCTCCAATTGGTCCCAAATTGACCAATAATTCTTGCACGCTGCTGCCATGTGCGACACTACTTCCCATTTAGGGCGGTCCCGCCCTTCTTCTTTGGGTTTTACAATCCAACCCAGCAACTTATCTTCCAATTGAGCCTGTTTAAGGGCTTCCTTCGACACCTGTGACTGGGCCACGACTACCCTAACCACGGTATCTCTTTCTTGAGTATCACCCGAAGGTACCATTTCGGGATCAACATCTAACACTTGACCGCACTGTTTACACTGCTGCCGTGACAGCCCATCAGCATTGGTATGCTTCTTTCCAGGCTTTTGCTCAATGCTGACGTCGTACTGCGAGATGGTTTCAATCCATCTGGCGACCTGACCCTCTGGGTTCTTGAAATTCAAGAGCCACCGCAATGCGGCGTGGTCGGTCCTAACTTTCAGTTTTCTGCCGTATAAGTACTGCTTGAAATATTTGAAGTGTACTACTACAGCTAGCAACTCTCGGCGCGTCACACAGTAGTTGCGCTCTGGTTTACTGAGTTTACGACTGGCGTACGCCAGAACTTTCTCTTCGCCATCCTGGATCTGCCCCGATGCCGTCACCACTGGCATCTGTGTCTAAAATAAAGTCGCCATCAGGGAGCGGATATGCCAGAACTGGGGCAGTTTGGAGTCTACCCTTCAGCTCCTCAAATGCCTCTTGGCACGCTTCACTCCACATGAAGGTCCTTGCCTTTTTAGTGAGGGCATGCAATAGGCTTGCAATCTTGGCGAACCCACGAATGTACTTCCTATAGTATGACGCTAGTCCCAGGAAGCTACGCACTTCCTTTAAGCATTTCGGGACTGGCCACTCAGCCACTGCCCTGACCTTCTTAGGGTCGGTGGCCACACCTTCTGTTGACACAATGTGTCCCAGGTAATTCACTGACTTTTTCAGCAAATGACACTTACTGGGCTTTAATTTAAGCCCAGCTTGTCTCAACCTGTCCAATACGACGCGGAGACGATCTATTGCTTCAGTCTCTGTTTGACCGAAGACAATGACGTCATCCAAATATATCAGCAGAATGTCCCACTGAAGACCGGCCATAACTGTTTCCAAGCCGTTCAAAGGTTGCCGGTGCATTGCACAACCCAAACTGATACAGCCCACTTCGTGTCACAAACGCAGACTTTTGACTGGCGTCTTTGTCTAATGCCACTTGCCAGTAACCGGAGGCTAGGTCTAGCGTAGTGAACCATTTAGCCCCTCCCAATGCGTCAAATGATTCATCGATGCGAGGCACCGGATACGCATCCTTTATCGTGGCTGCGTTTAGTCTTTGGTAGTCGACGCAGAAGCGCTTACTACCGTCTTTCTTGTCCACCAGGACTACATTCGCGGCCCAGGGAAAAAAGTTCTATAGAATTCTATAAAAATATCCTATAGAATCTCTATAAAACATTTTATAGATTTTCTTTATAGATTTTGTATAGAGTTTTTATAGAAGTCTTCTATAGGTTCTTATAGAGTTTCTTTAGAAAAGTGGGCCGTAATTCTAAAGGATTTCTATAGGACAATTCTATACAATTCTATATAATTCTTTAGAAAATCATTAGCTAATTCTATAAACTGTTTATATATGTTGGCAATAGATTCTATAGAACATTTAATAGAATTCTATAGAAAATCGGATGGAATTCTATAGAAAATCGGATGGAACTCTATAGAAAATCGGATGGAACTCTATAGAAAATCGGATGGAACTTTATAGAAAATCGGATGGAATCCTATAGAAAATCGGATGGAATCCTATAGAAAATCGGATGAAACTCTATAGAAAATCGGATAGAACTTTATAGAAAATCAGATGGAATCCTATAGAAAATCGGATGGAATCCTATAGAAAATCGCATGGAACTCTATAGAAAATCGGATGGCTTCCTATAGAAAATCGGATGGATTCCTATAGAAAATCGGATGGATTCCTATAGAAAATCGGATGGAATCCTATAGAAAATCGGATGGAACTCTATAGAAAATCGGATGGAACTTTATAGCAAATCGGATGGAATACTATAGAAAATCGGATGGAATCCTATAGAAAATCGCATGGAACTCTATAGAAAATCGGATGGAACTCTATAGAAAATCGGATGGCTTCCTATAGAAAATCGGATAGATTCCTATAGAAAATCGGATGGATTCCTATAGAAAATCGGATGGATTCCTATAGAAAATCGGATGGAACTCTATAGAAAATCGGATGGAACTCTATAGAAAATCGGATGGAACTCTATAGAAAATCAGATGGATTCCTGTAGAAAATCGGATGGATTCCTATAGAAAATCGGAAGGAATTATATAGAAAAATGGATGGAAAAAAAAGCTCCGTGGTGTAAATCTGAAGGAAATTTGTCAGTGTCCCCCGTTACATTTTACATCTTGTTTTTGTAAATTCAGGACACATTCTTTGAATACTTTCCATCTCAAAGAGTTTGTACGTAAAGTACAATTCATACAAAATGGTTTAAAAGCCATTTTAATGATTTGTGTACGAAAAATAACATATAAGGTGTAACGTGGGACAATAAATGTCACACTTTTGGACCCCTAATTTATAGAAAGACCCTTATGTGCCATGTTTGTGGGTCTGGAATGAGACTGCAGTTAAAGGGGCTATGTCACGGTTTGCACATGCTAACTTTTTCCAAATTTGTCGCCGGGTTTTGCATAAATCCTATTCAATATTTGCCATCCCTTATAATTCTTTAGTAATTTTGGCAGTGGTGTACTCGTCAACGTCCAGGATGTCCTGATGCATTACTTTTTACTTGAAATCGCACTATTTGCCGTAATTTTAAGCCGCCAAACATCGACATCACCAGATGGGCGGCCGTCGTTAAAAAGAACGTTTTTTCATCCCATCAAAAAACTCGACAAAACATGACAGAAACGGCATCGAATGATATGAATGACGTGGTTCGATATACAGTAGTTTGTTTAACCTTGTTTTCCATCAAATTGACATGCTTATTTGGTCCCGACAGCAATTTTACAGCATATCTTCTGTCCTTGGAAAGACACCGTGGCCGCCACCGCTGTACGATTTTGTTTTTCCAGACATTGAAATTACATCCACATCTAGAGACCAACAAACATTTACACGGACTTAAATCTGGTGTAGATACCTTGGCAGGGGTCCTCGCTTTACTTCTAAGCTGTTCTCCACTGGACGAGGATGGAGTGGTGGGTCTGGATTATAGCTACGGTACATCACACCTAGAAATTTTCGAATGCCTATTTCGTCTTAAAATGCGCACTACTCACTCTATCTATCGTCCTGTTGGATTGCCTACTCGTCTGTCGTATCTCGGTAGTCAACTACGAAAAAACAATAACGTCCAATATCGACCAAATCTTGGGACGATCTGCAATGCGTGTTCCTGATACTTCAAATCCATTAACTCGAGTGCACCGGCGCATATTATTTATTAGGCAGGTTCCCGTATCCCAACTCGCCGTTGAACCGGCCAACTCGACCATTGTGCCAATTCAACCATTTACCAACTCGACCGTTGTGCATTGAGTACCACAGCAGTCGAGTTGGTTCGAGTCGAGTTGGTGATGGTTAACGGTCGAGTTAGTCGTGGCAACCTATTTATTGGAATCTTTAGGTTGGGAAACCAGACAATAGCAGTGCGCCGCCTAACGGCCGCGAAGGGTTATGTCTGGTTTCCCAACCTAAAGATTCCAATCATTCGGTTGCCACGACTAGCTAACTCGACCGTTTACCATCACCAACTCGACTGCCGTGGTACTCAATGAGGGGCGAATGTAGGATTTTGAAAAGGGGGGAGCGTGGAATTTTTAAGCATGAAATGCTGATGATAATGAAATAGCGAGCGCGTAGCCCTAACGGCTTCTAGATGGATTATAGATGCTCTGTGGTGCGACATTTAACCACTTTAAGCAGGAAAAGTGCACACAAAAAGTGGATTTTATTTTATGTTGTTGAAAGGAGGGGCGTGCACCCCCCCCCCCCCCCCCCCCCACGCCCCCCTGGATCAGCCCCTGCCAATGCACAGCACTCGAGTCGGTAAACTGTTGAATTGGCACAATGGTCGAGTTGGTTCAACGGCGAGTTGGGATACGGAACCTGCCTAATAAATAACACGCGCCGCTGCACTCGAGTTAATGGATTTGAAGTATCAGGAACACTCAAATCAGATCGTCCCAAGATTTGGTGGAGATCGGACGTTTTGTGCGAAATATTTCATTTGGACGTTCTTGTTTTTTGTGGTGGACTACCAAGATGCAACAGATAATGCTGTAACCGAACAGACGAACCGAACGGGATTTTACCGAACTTGGCACTTCCGAACCGAACCGGACCGAACCGAACATTTCACTAAGTTCGGCTGTTCTGGAGTGGTTCAATTAAATTTCACATCTTGCGTATTTTAATTGTAAATGTGAAAGAGCTGGTTTCCTAAATGTCAAAAACGCACTCAAAATTACTTGTTATACTTGCAAAAACGCTTCTTATTTAACTGTCGAACATCATACATGTATGCACTGCACAAAGCAATTCTCAGATCCAACATTTTCAGCCCGGCGCCGGCGCCTACCGTACCGACATGCATTACATAACTTTCCTTCCTCCATCCATATAATATGACTTCACGATCGATATCTACACAGACGTCGCTCGATCGGTGCCGATCAAATATTGTATTGGCTTCATCGCCGCAACGTGCCAAAGCCATACCGCGAAGTGCGCATCTGCACGATGTGCTGATAATTGTCGATTGATTGCAAACGCCCCCTAGTGGCGTGGCATACATTTGCATTGTGAAAATGGCGTATCGGGAGTAATACAATTTAATACTGTATTTTCTTGGACAGAATTATTCGCACAACATTGTGAAAAGCAGCGATACTTGCGTGTACTACAAACAATCGTCGGAAAATGAACCCCATTGGCTAGGGAAAAAAATACCATCTCGAGCAATCTCACGATGGTTTGCACGTGGTACATGTATACCGTACAAATCAAATGCACGCACACCGCATGTTCCGACAGTAGCACCGCGGATTCCATTCAGTTTCCCGGGTCAATTTCACCCCACCAAAGCCGTTATCTTGATCATTACGACAAATAAATATTGTTAAGAGAGCTAGTTTGAAGATTTAAAAAAATACATACTTTATAAAGAAAGCTAGCTGCACGTGCGTGATCACTTTCAACCCACACTGCCGGTAATACTTGCCGAACCCAAACCGAACAAATGTTCGGGAAGAAATTTTCGAACTTTTACCGAACCGAACCCGAACTTGCGGACTTCGTTGCCGACAGACCAGTAGATAATCCAGCAGGACGATAAATAGAGTGAGTAGTACGCATTTTCAGACAAAATAGGTATTCGTAAGTTTCTAGGTGTGATGTACCGTGGCTAGGTCTGGATGGCCCTTGGTTAGTGTACGTGTGCATGTACGTATATAGGGTGCAGGTCAACTCGACCGTTTTCCAACTGGACTCGAACCAACTCGACCGTTGTGCGTTTAACCGGAGAAGTAAACTCGACCGTTGTACTAACTCGACTGTTGTCCAACTCGGTATTTTTTTAGTTTATGCCACAACACGAATTTAAGAAACCATAATGGATTTTTGTTCATATACATTGAACACGGATGTGGGTGAATTTATATATTGGAATCGATAGCTTATTCAATTCTAAGATATACTTTCCACTGACACTTCCGTCGCAAATATTGCATTTCTGAGATAAATAAATATAAAATTACTGCATAAAGTAATGCACACAATGACGCGGCGAGCGGTCTGTGCGTAAGCGCGACAACAGAGGGCGCTGCGCGCGCGTGTGAATGGTTATCTTGTGCACTAACTGAAGGCAATTTTTAAAGAAGAAAACATGATTTTTCTACAGAAAAGCAACATTTGCGACAAAAGTGCAAGTGGGGAGTATATCTTAAAATTACATAATGTGTTGATTCCAGGAGGTAATTTCCTTAAAATCTTTGTTTAATGTATACGAAAAAAATACCAAAATAATTATTGGAATCGATAGCTTGGACGATTTTAGAATAGGAATACTTACATGCATTTCCGTCGCAAAGGCTTAGTTCTAAAGAAAAATCACGAAAAGAATATAGCTCATGATTGCACGCAAAGCGGCCGGCCAGAAACTAAACGGATCATCACGCGCACGCCCTCTTTTTCGCGCGCTTTACACACGGCCTCGGTCGGCAGCAGTTTCACACACATTTGTATGGAGGCAAACGTGAAAAAAAATATTTGTCATGGAAATGCAACATTTGCGACGGAAATGTCAATGGAAAAGGGATTTCAAAATCATCAAAGCTATCGATTCCAATATTCCAATAAATTCGAGTTGTGGCATAAACTAATACTTCCAACTCGACCGTTGTCCAATGTTCAACAGGAAAGGTTTGCGGCACGCGGTTGGTGAAAGCGATGTCGAATCATCAGCGAAAGTGACATAAATATAACGTCAAATATTTCCCTGTAAACCTTTGCGCAAGCTGAATTTGCTGAAACTAATTGAACTTTCTGCAATTTCACGGCACGAAAAATGTTGCTTTCGCGTTTTGCTGCAACGTGTAAACATCTTTGCACGCACGGTGACATCGGTTTTTGCACGTTTCGGCGCAATGCGCGTGATTCAGCCCATCATCTGCATGGCAAATCGGCCATCGTACATGCAGGTAAAACCCGTATCAGGTTTTACAGCTGATTAATCATTTTTGTAAATGAAAAGGTAAATATCCGTGATTGGTAAATCGCTGCGAGAAAGTCACAACTCACAAACGTGGAAAGAGTAGTGAGCACAGCGGTCGAGTTGCTTCAAGTCGAGTTGGCAAACGGTCGAGTTGACTCTGTTAAAGTCGAGTTGGTCGACGGACGAGTTGGTTCAACGGTCGAGCTGGTACAACGGTCGAGTTGCTGGTACAACGTATGGTCGAGTTGGTCAGAATCGAGTTGGCAAACGGTCGAGTTGACTGTAAACCCGTATATATATACCGGTACGTACGTGCAGAATGCACGCTTTGCTACACAAGAAACAAAGGATTCTGCTGCTGCCAAATATCCACAAAATAATGTATAAATCATTTAAGTTTTATGCAATTATTACACATAATACCAACATATTGTAAGAATAATGGCTGATGGAGATGATTCAGGCATGATTCAGGTGAGAGGATTCGGCAAATTTTGAATGACCCACTTCTAAACTGACACGTACACACTTTGACAGAATATAATGTAAGTAGTCTGGTGCTGTATACATACACATACTAATTTGTTAAATGTTGGTGTTAGGCACCAGACGAAAGAGTATAGACTGGTTCCCAGTCTATACAAAACTTGACCAGTAACAAGGTGCATGTAGCTCATATAGGAATTTGGAAATGTTACACTTTAATCTGGCATCATTTTTTTTGTTTTTATTCAGATGTGTTTTGGGGAAGAGTTGATATGTTGATCATGCAGATTCGTTTGGGTAAGTGCAGTTTTGGTAGAAAAACCTCAAAATTAGGAGAGAGAAAATTTAAAGATTTTGTAACTGAAACACTTGATTTTTGTTCAGCCTGTTTCATGTGTTTTGTACACAAGGTCATCTGATGAAGCCATGATCAACTACTCTTTTTTTTTCAGAAAAAAAATACAGCTCAAAAGAATGTGAATGACTCCGACAAGCAGATTTTCCCAAAAACATCTGTTAATTAATTGCTGGATAAATCTTAGAGACGAAGCTTCAAAATTAACTTAAATTCTATAGAAGTGTTCTATAGAAACATATAGACATTCTGTACAAAAATCTGCTATAGAATTGTTCTATAGAATTGTATAGACAAAAATTGTTCTCTATATAGTCTATAGTCAATCTCAAAAAGGTTCTATAGAGGAGTATCAAAGTTTGCTATAGACGTTCTAAATAATTCTATAGAAAAAAATCATTATCGATAGTCTATAGACAATCTCAAGAATATTTTATAGAGGAGTGTCAAAGTGTTCTATAGAATTCTATAGAAAAAAATCGATCTCTATAGACTATAAACAATCTCAAAAAGATTATATAGAGGAGTATCAAAGTTTACTATAGAAGTTCTATAATATTATATAGATGTATTGATTTTTTATAGACGATCCAAAAAAAGTTATATAGAAAAGCGGCAATTCTATAGAGTTTTATAGAGTTCTATAGAACTATATAAAGCGTTCTATAGAATTCTATAGAATTTTTTTGTAAGGGATTAGAGGGTTCAATTACTCCTCTCTTCTGCAGTTCCCCGACCTGTCTTTGTATTTCTTGTTGGTGACTATAAGGCTGACGTCTAGGCCTTTCTTTCATTGGCCCGACATTTTCATTAGTCCTTATGTGGTGTTCCACCACATGGGTTCTTCCTATGTCACCTTCTCCCTTTGAGAAGACATCTTGAAAGTCAATAAGACAGTTGCGGACTTCCTCATGGTACTTATCCTCTATATTGGCCGTATCCCTCTCATAGAGATCTCGCAAATGCAAGGGAAACCCCTCCACGGCGTTCCCTTCGCTGCAACTTTTATCTTGGGCAGAACCAGCCCAAACCTGGGTAATAACAGCAGCGGTTGTCCCTTTTTTGGCAACTCTGGTTTCTTTACCCGGGTTTAAAACTCGCAGAGGAATAACTGGTGACCCAAATTCGACCAAAGATCTGGCTAACACTAAGCCCTTATTTGCCAGGTCACCACCTCCTTCTACGGGTTCAACTATGGCTGGCCCTGCCAACTCTTCGCTTATTCGGGCTATTATACCCGGAACTACTGCTTCGTGACCCGCTGGGATCACTGTCGTTTGGGACACTACCACTCGACCCACGAATGGTTCCCCTGCACTGCTAATGCAACCAATTCTCTCTACAATGATCCTGAGCTCCTTTGCTCGGAAATCCAAATTTCCACCGGTGGACACGAGAAAATCCATGCCCAAAATTGCGGGATACTGCATTTCAGTAAAGACTGTCTTTACCGAGTGCGTAATTTTGCCAATTTGGATCTCAACCCAAGTAGTACCCAATACTGCGAGGGGAGTACCGTCAATTTGCTTAACCCGAATGTCATCCGTCTCCAAGACGGGCATCTGTTCTTTAGGAATCTGGTAGTACGCCGTACTACTGATTAGGGTATCGGTAGAACCAGTGTCAATAAGAAATCGGCTTTGCAGTGTAATTGTTTTCCCACCTCAACAGCTGGGTCTCCAACCTAAGCCTATGCAACTCATTTTCTGTACCTGAGGCGCCCTGGCTCTTTCCAGCGTCCTCGGTCATATTGCTCCCTTCCTCTAGCTAGTACCAATACCGGAAAACTCTACCCTACGAATACCTGATCAGATTTGTTCACAAGACCAACTTAACCGATTCCAACCATCCTACTTAACCGATTCCAACCATCCCACTTCTGACACCATTTGTGGCGGGTTTCCCCGGGCCGAACCTCAGTCTGGGAGGATCAAGTCTGACACCATTTGTGGCGACGACAAATTCTCTGAAACTAAGATTCTTCCTCGGACGAGAGTCTACTCAAAGCGACCTCAAGGCAAAGGGTGCTGGTCCGTTTTGGAGGAAATATACCGCCGGTTGGATATCGGTTGTCAGGCCCTAAGACAAATCGGGACTCATAAAATAAAGCAAGGGAAGGACAAGGACTTTGTCAGCAACTCATGACAGTTTTAGTTATGTTGAACACGTTGGGTGGCTTAATTGTAGGTGTAAACAATTACTTAGTGAAATAATGAAAAGGTGGTATTAGGGCTTTCTTGTATGACTGACACTATTGTTTCTCAGGGCTTACTTCGGGTGACTGACACACAAGTAAGTAACACACTCTAGGGATCAATGAACCTTACAGTCAGTGTTGTGCAGCTGGTTCAATATAACGTAGCCGGTAAGTTACACGCACTCGCAGTAAGTTACACGGCAGCTCGGTAAGTTACACGCACTCGCAGTAAGTTACACGGCAGCTCGGTAAGTTACACGCACTCGCAGTAAGTTACACAGCAGCTCGGTAAGTTACACGCACTCGCAGTAAGTTACACGGCAGCTCGGTAAGTTATGCACAGGCAACAATTAACATTATCCCACAAGTCTGTGAATAACAGCTCTGTACGTGACGCACATGTACGAGCTTATATGTTATGCACGACTCCACAGCCTGTAGCAATGCCCGATGTGTAAGTAATGCACGCTCACCAGTAAGTACTGCACATTGAGTAAGTAAGGCACGTTGATTAAGTACTGCATGTAGAGTAAGTAAGGCACGTTGATTAAGTACTGCACACAGAGTAAGTAATACACATTTACCAGTACGTTGTCTCGCTCAAAATGGCGAACTTCTTGAGCTGACCCACAGCTCGACACAACGTACCTTGCAGCACACGTACCTTTAGCCTAAGTCAGTACTTCTACCGCAGTCCGCGTGCCCTTACTCAGTTAATTTAGCACCGTGAACTAGTCAAAGAATGTGGAGCACCCGGGCTCCAAACTTGGACACTATTCCACGCCTAACTCGAAAAGGCATAAGCATCAAACGCTATTAAGAACGACTCACGTCCCACCGCAGCGCTGCCTATCACGCCTGCAGACACACTGCCAATAAAGAAACCAATTGCTGCTGCACAACTTACCGACGACCGGTTCGTTACTTTTGTCGGAGCGTTCAGCTTTCCGTTGACTAGCCGGTACACACTCGAAAACTAGTCCGTCTTCGAAGCTCTCTAGAATCGCTCTCTCTGCCCGCTGGCAGTCACATGCGCGCCCACGGTTACATGTACAGGCGACAGTCGGTGACCTCCCCTGCGCACGCAACCTAATTATGCACAAATACCATGATCCCTATGTTTACTATAATACATGTATACTGTTTCGTTACAATATCCACTTCACTAAACCTGTGTTATGTCAGAAGAAATAATTTGTTCACACACTACACGTAGTCTAACGGCGCATGCGCAGTAGTGTACTCCATGCCGTTGCCAGCTGAGCATTGCCAAGCGTAGCATTCTGACCACGTCATCACCGCTCGTGAGCCTTATGCACCTATCAATTGTTTCCCCCACCCGCGCTACCCCACCCCCTAGGTGGGGGTTTGGTCACATTTTTCATGCCCCAGGGTGGGGCATTTGGCCCATTATCTGTGCATTTTTGTGCATTTTTGCGCATGTTTTGCACCCGAGGGTGGGGATTTTTGTTACCTAAATGTTGCCCCAGGGGTGGGGATTTTGTCACGCAAAAAGTGACAATCCCCTCTTAGGTGGGGTATCCCGGGGGGGTGGGGAGGGGTGGGGGAAACAATTGATAGGCGCATTATATTTACACTGATAGCGTACCACGTAATTTCTTGCGTTTTGCTCTGATGATTGCAAGTCGAAAAGCTTTAGTAGGCCTATGTCTTTGTCGTTACTTAATTATATTTCCCTAATCAACATTTAGGTTCAAGTCTTAGTTTTCATTTCTCATAATACAAGGCCTGGTTATATAGGGCCTAAACAAGGTAAACTGCTTAAAATTACATTTAACAAAGTTCAAATGTACTGTAGATCTACAGTACTCCATCTGAACAATAATTAGAGGATTGTAACTTACCACGGGGAGGAATGTTAACATTACACGTTACTCCAACATCAGCATGGTAATTGGCCCTGTTGTACACAAATGGTCCCTTGTTATCACAATCCAGGATACTGGATTCATTTCCGAGGCATTTCACTGTATCAAGTACTGTAGGCCCTTCCCCACGACCAAAACAAATACTGTCGCGTCCCGAGCCCCAGACGCAGGCATGAGAGGCAGACGGATAGCCGAGCTGTCTACATATAACGTGGGCATCTTCCATCGTCCAGTCATTGTCAATAAGCACGCCCCAGTAGCACCGGTAGTAAAGTTCAACTCGACCCTCCTGAGGGGTGGACCCGTCGGCGAGACGAACTAAAACTGACGAAATTTTTACAGGATTATGACACTAACACTAACAGACCTAACTCAGTGGCGGTAACGTGGTGCATTTGCCTTTCACATGCTTAACAGAAATAACAGTAATTTTATCTTAATAATTAACCTCTGTAGCCATGAAGTAGTTTTCCAAAATAAAGCGAACAAATCCTGTGCTAATTTGTGTGCTTAGAAGCGCCATGAAATTGGCCCCAGATTACATTTTTGAGCCCCCCATTTTTTCCCCATGGGTGTTGAGATTTCGATCGCGATAATCGCAAGCCATGTTTTTAAAAAAGTGGTATTTAGGGTCCAAGTTACTCGGACCATAGACCATATCGCCAATCGTGTTTCACCAACAGAGGGCGCCCTTCTGGAAAGCACTATGTGATTTTTCACCGGTCAAACCACCGATAGTTTGACCCCTGACAAATCCCATAGTGCTTTGCAGAAGGGTGCCCTATGTTGGTGAAACACGATTGGCGATATGGTCAATGGAGGATGCTCGGACTAGTCCAAGGATAGGGGAAGTGGGTCCAAGCTGAAGCTCATAAGATGGCTACATACAACGGTGTCGCTAGACCATTTTGAACGGGGGGGGGGGGGGGCGGTGGTGGTGCAGATGACAAGTTGAGCGCCCTTGCGGGACAACGCGTGCCGACATATTATAATGTATTGTAGCCTATAGACCTTTATCACGGTGTGTCCTTCTTTGTCTTGTTCCCCACTGCATAGTACGTGTACGTACGTGTCGGGCATGATCAGTGCGTGTGCGTGTCTGCGCGATAGCGCGTGCAGTCTTCCGTTGTTTTGAGATAGTCAGTTTAAAAAAGCCCGGTTTCCATATAGACGTAGCCTTGTTCAAGGCTATGAAATTGTGTGAATCCGTGAAGAATTTGCCTGTATGCTATGCAGCGAAAGTGCGCCACCACGCGGTGAATTGTAGCCAACTGCCAAATAGTCTGTTTACCTTAATATCTTGGTCTGAATCCTGACTTCACGCGCGAGGCTGGATCATAGCCTTGTTCTTTATGTACTCGATGTGTTTTATGGGCGGGGACTCTTTATGATATTTTAAAAGAGAACACCGAGACGTAAAAGCTCATTGGTTAATGGTTGTTTTGACAGAACAATACGGTGCCGTTTGAAAAATAGCAGATTTTCCGTACGTACATGTAGCCTATACCCAGTTGGTGAGTTCACAAACACGTCATACCTTTAAAAGTCATTAATTTGCAATTTGTAGGCTGCATAATTCAAACTAGCTTGCGTTGATTTCCTCAGTTGTAACACTACGTGTGATGTCGCCATAATTGCATCAGACAGGCCTACATACTGTAACACTACACATGTACGACGTACAAACGTATATGCTTGCAAACAGGTCACATGCACTATTTGACCCGAGTAGTGAGCTCTGATTGGATGTTATGTAAGATGTGAATATTTATAAGCACTCGGGTTTCGCATAAGTAATTCCGTCGGATTTCCAACGCAGTTATAAAGAAACACATAACAAATCGAGTACATAAAGAACAAGGCTATGATCCAGCCTCGTCCGTGAAGTCAGGATTCAGACCAAGATATTACGGTAACCAGACTATTTGGCAGTTGGCTACAATTCACCGCGTGGTGGCGCACTTTCGCTGCACAGCATACAGGCAAATTCTTCACGGATTCACACAATTTCATAGCCTTGCGCAAGGCTAATATAGACGTAACAAACGCAGAGAGTACCGCAAGCTAGCAACGCAAACAGTAACGCAAGGCTAATATAGACGTAACAAACGCAGAGAGTACCGCAAGCTAGCAACGCAAACAGTAACGCAGACAGTCGGCAAAGTTGAACCAAGTTTAACTTTGGAGACTGTTTCCGTCAGTGTTTGCGTTGCAGTTGTTTGCGTCTAGTCTGCGTGTGCGCGTTACGATTATATGGAAACTATATAGGGCTTGGGAACGTGAGGTCACGCAACGTCATAATACAGTTAAACAGCTAGAATTCCCCCTTCCACATTTTTTTAGTTTTTCTGTTTATCATGGAGGTGTATGTGTCTACAACACCATCACAACTTGTTTTTCACAAAAAAATCGACAGGCTTTTGCTTAAAACGTAAAGCAGTTCCGACCCTCTTCACCCGAAATTCTGAAACGCTCGAGGTCACTTGGTTTGTTTATCAACAGGGTTTTGACGTCATCCTGAGAAACATACAAAACGGTCTGTGCAGTATTGAATGAAAAATACACGAAGTGAATGTTTATCATGCCTGTTCTGTCCTTGTAATTCAAAATACAAACGTGAAAAACACTTCATGTAATATGACAACAATCTACTATTACCTGTTCTGTAAATACTGGTGCATTGCGACGGGTGGTTTTGTCACGGAACGAACGGCATTCACAGCGGTCTGTGTACAGCATGGAACGGTTCCCTGCCGGCATCGGCCGGTACAAGTTAGAATGAGCTACTCATTTTTTTCTCTCTTGGTAATAGAAAAGAAAATGTTTCTGCTCTCTTTTTTTCATAGTGTCTGGTAAAACATACAACCACGCAGCTACTGGGCATATCTCTGGCTTTTTTTGGACCAACAAAATTCTTCAAAAAACACCATCTAACAGAGACGGTTTTCCAAGTTTTTTGCGTGTAAACGTATGGAGCTAACAATCGTGTTGACTTCTCTTTCTCAGGATTGCGTCACGGGGTCACGCGCATATCATGAATACCTAATGAGCGTTTCAGAAATCGCGAAAATCTCATTTTCGAAAAGCGCACTTTTGCTTGCAATTTATCCACTTAAAACCGACAATTAAAAAAAAAATAAAAATCCACGTCCGCAAGAGGGATGTTTGGACTATCGAAAAAAGCCTAAATGCTGGATTTTCGTCAAGGGGGATTATTCCTCTTTAAATTCAGTACGCGCCGCATTGTTCCGCCATATTTGTTGCCGTTCATGTGGCTTAATGCGGTCGTGTTGTGTCATAAATTGTTACAGTCGTTCTCATGACCGCTGCTAATGAAAAATAGAAAACGGACTGTCATATTGCACAGCCAAAATTTCTGCTTGGAGACAATTTAGAGCAGATCTTTTGCAATGGCATCATAGGCCTACCTGCAAATTGGAAACTGTTTTGACATGTTTGGGACTAGGTCAGACAATGTCGTTGCGTTTAATTTATTTTATCGGTTAAATTTACGCTGATCGTTTACACATGTATTTTTTCTCTTTTTTATCCCCGTCTTTCGATGCCACAACCACGCCGACGGAGTCCTTCCTGACTGGCACTAGCCCTGTCCCCAAAAAGGTTTAGCCTTGAAAGTTGAATAGACGTAGCCTATAAACGTTCTAGGAGCGGGTAGTCGATAGTCTACGTTTAGGCGGCTAGGCTAGACATGCTAGTAGTAGGCCTACTAGGCCTAGAACGTAGAACTAGTTTAGCAACATGTACTATGGTACACGACAAACCTTTGGTGGGGATGGCTGTTGGACTTGGTCGGCTTGTATTTTGGAGATCCTGCACCATTCATGCCATTGTGTTTGTACTAAACATGTCTAAACTGCTCGATCAAAAAAACTCGAGAACTAACGATAGGCCTAGTAACACAGGCAAAACATCAGTGAACTAACGCTAGCTAATTAATTCCTTGCGGGATTTCATAGCGATCCAACCCGTTTATTTGACCCAGACTGCCGGTTATGGCTAGCTCTTTTGAGTTTCCCGCGTGAGTACGTGCAGTCTGTGTGTACTGTGTACATCATACAAAAGTACATGTGGCATGACACGTACTACTAGTTGTACACGCGGCGGCGTGTTGATAGTTCGCATAGCAACCGCTCACTGCCAATAAATATGGCGGCCTAGTTACCGATAATGACGTAAACAATGGTGTCGAGACGTCGATTCCCAAGACCTATATAGGCTTTATTGTCCGCTCTGCGCGTTTTCTTGATCGCACAGCACGCATGTCATAAGCCTTTTTTGAAGTTTGGCTGCCTTATAGAGGGCGCCCTTTGATTTGGGTAAAATAAACCAAAATGGCCGACGCTTGTACGTACGTTTGTGCGGGTGGGTGTACGTTTACATTTTTACTGACGGCTAAAGCCGCCTTTTTTTAATGACATTTTAGTGCTTAATTACGGTAATGGACGGGTTAAAGATACTCATTTATCTACGGCACAGGATATGTGTTAATCTGGCTGATTTAACCCAGCATTAAGGCATAGGCTGCGCCTAGCGCCCGTGGCCTACCCAACGCGCGCACGGTCATATATCAAAATGATGGACACATGCAAAGGAAACCGACCCAAGTTGGGCTAGGCCTAGTGAAACTTAATAATTTCTGCAAGCCTTGGTCTACTCTATAACGTGCTATGTTTTTGCCTAAAGCCTTAGCTTAGTAGGGCCTATTTTAACTAGCTGAACGCTATGACTGTTTCCCAAAAGACCAATCAGTGTGTTATGTTTTAATTTGTGTCTTTGGCTCTTTTAATTATAGTCCAGATGAATAATGCTAATGACAGTTTGAGTTTACAAGCAGTAGATCCTGCATGACTGCATGACTGGCTGAAAACCAACAATGTGCCTTATCATCATTCCTGGAAGAAATTGCAGCTTTTTCCTAATTAACTTGTTATAATAGTTAAATCTTATATTACCAATCTTGAAAAAGAAGAAGAAAGAGTTGGGACCCAAATTTGTCCTTGTTATAAGCATTACTTTGTATTAACAGTGCTCTTATAATCAGTGTTAGACTATTTGTATGTAGTTTTCTCGACACAGGCTCTCAGTTAATCACCGTTTTTAAGAATTTACCAATCGATAGTACCTTTAACTATGCATGTATAGATGCTCTAAAAATCACTCCATCTTAAGCTTCCATGTTATGGTACAGTCAAAACTCTGATAAGAGAACTGCTCATTGAACATTCTGCTGATAATGAAGAAAATTTCTTATTCTCCATCGTGTTCATTCCTCATTATTCATAAAGCTTGACTATGCAAGTTGTGAAACACTACAAAATACAGCTAGTACATGAAATTTGTTTTGGCCAAGTGAAACAAGATAACTTGAATTGAAGCCGCACGACACTGAGTTTATTCATTGGCAAATCTGAAAATACAGATGTCAAAACTGTCAAAGAACTTTACATGTGAACTTCCAGAAACCACGGGAAAGAATTGATAACTTGACCATATTGTTTTAGACCTTGGAAAGAATTCCATACACGGCCCGTCACATTTTCTAAAGTGCAAATGAAAAGAACACATTTTGGAGGGGGGAAAAGTGAAGATTTTACGAGGAAAAACTAAGAAATCTTCCGAGTTGTCTGATACGTTTAGTGCAGGAGGGTTTATGTGACGTCCGACTCTTAAATTCTTTCCAAAATATTAATGGTTAAATTATCAATTCTCACCCTATCGGGCTTTAGAAACGTGCGTGAACGAATCAGCATTTTTTGAAGTACGACGTTTTTCACGTATGCTAGGCAAAACAATAACGAAAACGATCAAAATCTGCCACAAACAGACCAAAAGTTGTTCTTATACAATAGACAATTATCCTATTTCCAAAACCACGTACAATATTGGTCGTCAAGTTATCTCTAAACAATCAAACAGATGAAGTTTTTATAAGCATTTTAATACAACAACGTACACGCTACGGTAACCGTCTGCCATTTTTAGATGCGTTTACCCAAATGACAGTGCGCCCTCTAGCGACAGGTATGGTATCCGCCATACCTCAAAAAGGCTTATTGTGACGCACACAATGAACATTTTCAACACGGGACCAAACTATTTTATTTCGGCAAGCCTGGCTTTGGTTGCGTTCGTTTTAATAGGGGAAATGGGAAGATGGCCGCACTGTGATAAAGGTCTAGAATTCATATGATATAGATCTCAATATTCAAATTTGCATGTTGACTATTGAGATCAGACGAATGTATTTTGGTTGGCCAGATTTACTAACCTGGTACTGGAGGTAAAACATCACATGTCACTCCGACATCATAGTAATGATCGCAGTAAAGCATGCTGAACCAGCCGCCATGACGACACTGGTCGATACTCGATTCACCTCCATCGCACGCCACATTGACAAGAGCGGTAGGTACCGTCCCCTCTCCGAAGTGAGAACGCAGCCAGGCCTGCGATGCAGAGCTGTAGCCAAGCTGTCGACAGACTACGTTGGCTTCCTGGAGCCACCAAGTGTACCCGCACACTGTCCCCCATCGGTTACCATACTTCACTTCCACTCTCCCTTCATTGGGTGTATTGCCATTTACCAGTCGAATGGAAACTGTATAAAATCAAATACTGTAAACTAACTCTAACTGAATAAATGGAGAAATATAGCTGGTGTGTTTACCACACACAAATTGGGACTAAAATGAAGATCTATGGATGCAAACATTGGGCCTATAATCAGATAACGAAGATCTACCATGGATCTACGGACTCAACTAAAACGTACGAAGGACCATTAGCGCCACTGCAAGTAGGCCCATAATTCGCAATTACTAATTCGTAATTTACGGATTACTTATTCGTGATTTACGCATTACTATCGTAATTACGAATTACTAATTCGTTACATGGAGGAAGAAATTTACTTCCTCCATGTTCGCAATTACTGAATTATTTCGTAATATTATGAATTGTTTTTCATGTGCATGTACAGAAGTCAAAATTGGTCTTCCATGTTTTAAAGGTCCTTAAAAAAGTATACTTCTTTAAAGGTAACTTCTATACATTTTTGAAAACATCATGGCCTGCAGGAGACATATATGGGCCTTTTTCCAAATCTCGACTTGGGCTCAGGCTTAGGCTCTATGTGGGCCACATGGAGCCGGAGCCTGAGCCTGAGCCCAAGTCGAAGTTTGGTAAAATGCCATGTTTAAATTTTTCGAAGCCTGAATGGCGGCCATCTTGTATTTAAAAAAATTTGCCAACTTCAATTTCTCAATACGCCCAGATCATGTTTTTTGTGTAGCTAAATCTACATTTTGGGCCGGGTACAAGGAATACAATGCTAATTGTAAAAAAGTAAAGATTGGAAAAAGCACTGGTGTTGGTGGCCATTTTGGATTTTTAGACATTTCAGACAATATTGTACCGTTCAATTAGAAATTGAAGAAACCAGTGGCCGAACAACCTAGGAAGCTAAGAGATACAACTTATTTTCCCGGAGAGTCACTTGTATGGACACCTGTTGTAGCAGGCTGCATCAGCCTCTGTATAAGCCACTGAGACAGGGTGCGCCACTCTCCCTGATATTCCTTGGGACGCGTAGCTCTAGAAGTTAAGCCTCGTCTACACTTAGCAAACCAAACAGATATGTTTACTGATATGTCTACATTGGCAATGCAAACCTCTTGATGAACGTTCATCTGATCGCGATTGGCTGGCTCTATTCACCTGAAACTGGTTCATGATTGGTTCAGACATAAAACATAAGCAAACATATGTTTGCCAATATATATAGCTGCATGTCCAAAACACCGGCAAATACGGTTGGATGTTGTTTGCTAATGTTTTATGTGCTGTCTACACCTGAAAACCTTTCTGAAAAACCTTTCTTAAATTTTGCCAGTGAAGACGTAGCTTTAGCTCATCACGCAAAGGTTTAATCAGGTTAAAACTCTACAAAATTTGTTTTTTTTTGCGAGCCCCTAGGATTCTCCCAAAAACAGAAAGTGTCACATTTCATTGCTATGGATTTCCAATTGGACCTGCAGAGACGAAGTCACTAAAGCCGAACAGTCTTGAAAGCGATTGCAAAGTGCTTGGTGGATCAATGCCTTGCTATCCACAAGATCACAAACAAAATCACAAACTCCTGCTCTGTTTAGGAATTGACATTTTATAATAAACAAATTGCGTTTCATGAATTTTTCAATATCTCAGCTTCGTGTGGCGTGAAAGTTGTTCATATGCCAGAATTTATGTTTTCTTCATATTCACAACCTACTCTTATCAAATAAAGTGTTGCACATTAAAGGGTACATAAGCCTATACACAGCATCTCCACTCCCATCACTGTTATCTGCCAATGTGATATCCTAAGTGTCTTCATCTTTCAGACTCACTGCTAGTGTATAGACTCACTGCTAGTATATAGACTCACTGCTAGTATATAGACTCACTGCTAGGATATATACTTGTACACTGGCACAGGTCTGTGCATGGTAGGTCCTTTGATGTGTACAAGAGCAGCGGTGTGAAGAGCAGACTGAGTCTGTTTGCATTGGCATCTAACCACTTCAATGATGGCCTCTAAAGCCGACCGTACACCTTGCGTTCCGACTCCGTTGCGATTGCACAGACACGCCAAATGTTGAGCATGCTCGAAATTCTGCGATTGCGTTGCGACGGTCAGTACACAAAATCGTGACCACATCGCCATCGGAATGCATAGCAAAACCCGTACAACTTGTGATGCGACTGCACAACATGCGCTATCGTGATCGAATCACGGACGAAACGCAAGGTGTACGGCCGGCTTAAAGGAACACACCGACTTACTGTTTACATAATGTAGCAATCTAGCATCCTTGACAATAATATTTCGATGGTCGTTGTGAAAAAAAATTCACAAAATATCACGTAATTAACGAGAAATGTTTAAAATAAACAAAAGAGACAAATGTTGGGCTATACGCTTTACCAGCCGTCGCGATGTATTATGTACCATGTGTTTGTAAATAAAGGTGGCGTTCGATATGGGTCGACACGTGTTTAACCTCGAATCCTTGTTTTCCCTGACTCATTACAAGCTTGCATGATCCCTGAGGTCAGCGCTGACTCGAGGAAGCACACCGAACGCAACCTTTTGGTGTCTTTAGCGCCCTCAATAGGCATATGCTGTTTTTTCTTCGGATATTATTTATCGCCGCGAACGCGAAGCGAAGACACGAAAATCTGAGAGATTCTCTCGTCCATATCAACACCTAGAAACCCTTCTTATGAAATCTGTTGGCAGATTTGTGTACAAATTGGAAAATACGGTATGTAGGCCTATAGTGTTCGTAGGACAATATTTTCCAACAAGAAGAGAAACCAACCGCGAATTACAAAAGCAACTCGCACGATAGGTGCCAACGTGTGTCGATTCAGGGTACCTTGTCAGAAACATTTATTCTTAATTGCGGTGTACCTCAAGGATCTTGCTTGGGACCACTCCTGTTCATTGTCTATGCGTCCAAACTGTTTGATATAATTGAGCATCACTTGCCTAGTGCCCATTGTTACGCTGATGATACACAGCTCTATTTGTCTTTTAAACCCGATGACATCTCTTGCCAGACTGCTGTCGCCGCAATGGAGAGTTGTATCCGGGATATCAGGCAGTGGATGCTGCATGATAAGCTATTAAATGATAAACGACACTAAGAGTGAGTTCTTGATCATTGGATCTAGACAACAGTTGATGTTGAAGTTTCTTCTACAACATACGTTCGAAATTTAGGGACATGGTTTGATTCGGAACTAACAATGAATACTCATATTAATAAGGCCTGTTCTGCGGCTTTTTTCCACCTCCATAATATTAAACGTATCAGCAGATTCTTGTCACCAGATTCTCTTTGGACATTGGTTCATGCATTTGTGACCAGTCGTCTGGACTACTGTAATACTTTATTGTACGGTCTGCCTATGTCTCAAATAATGAAATTACAGAGGGCTCAGAATGCTGCAGCTATAATACTTGTCACTAAAACACAGAAAGTTGAGCACATAACGCCGGTACTTCGTCAACTGCATTGGCTGCCGGTCTTATATAGGATTAATTTTAAAATCCTCTTGTTGACCTTTAAAGCTATCCACGGCCTTTTACCAAGTTATTGATCTTGTAACATGATCTTGTAACTATTCGGAAAGAATCCAGATATGGACTTAGATCAGTGAACATTGGACATTTTTTTAGAATATCCTAGAGGCAAAATGTTGTCTACATTTGGGGATGGGGCTTTTTCTGTGGCAGCCCCCAAGCTATGGAATGTATTACCATGGCATATACGTAATGAAAGAAAACTTGCCTCTTTTAAATGTAGAATAAAAACCTTTCTTTTTAATATAGCATTTTAAATTAGTGTAATTACTTTATGTTTATGGTTGCCATGCCAGTCATTTAGACTAGACCTAATCTACCTAGGTAGGGTTCGAGGCGCCTGTCTCCGGAAAAGGTCGAGACATTACCGATGTCAGCAGGGGTAGGTCTATCTAGTAAATTATTAGTTCCCTGATGGCGGGACAGACGTATCCCCACACTGCGGTCTGGGTACTGGCTCGGTGACCTATTTTAATCGTACTTTTGTATCGTAATTTATATTACAATGGCAGCTTGCTCCACACTCTAGCCTGGATCTGTCTGTACTTATGCACATTAATATGCACGTTAATAGGCACTATAGTATTATTTAGTATATATATAATCAGGAACCTATAGGTAATAGAAGCCAATTTATTAAGAAACACATACTCCCAAAAAAAGTAACAATTCTTAAATGTCAATTATTGAACAGGAAAATTAGTTTGTTAAATATAAAGTGATATTAGATAGCAAGGAACTGATCGAACAGTCACTTTGGAATCGCTTTCAAGACTGTTCCTACCGTTTGCATATATTATTGCTTGACAGCGACGCCACATGTTCCTTATTAGCCGCATGATTCTCCACAAGCGCTACACGCAAGATCACGTGGTGGAAGAGCACGTTAATTCAGCCGGCGCTTCATCCCTGGCAGACGTGGTCTATCAGGTTGAGATGGATAAGACTGTCCATCCATGACGACCCATCCATGACGTCTAGTTCAGTTTTGCACAGACTGCTGACGCCTGCCCAGACTGTTATACCCCAAAACGTTGTCTCCGTACGTTGTTGGCCTCCGCATTACGCTCGACCCGACATCTCCACCGGCGTTGACGACCACCAATATGTCCAAGGTGATCCAGGATTCATCCGTGATGCCTAAGTTACATTTGCTCTACGGCTAGGATACGGCGGCCGTGTGGCGCCCCCAAATCGAGAAATACTTGCGGCGGCCGCATATAGGATCTGCGGTGGTCTCAGGGTCCCTCTAGGACGTATCCCTATATATCTTTCACAGGCCGTAGGGGTCGCCGTGGGATTATAGCGCAGAGTTATAACTTTTTTTAATTTCTAGGTTCGCCGTAGCAATTAGACACGCCGTAGCCGTAGCGGTAGCGTCAGTCTGGCCGCACGGTCGCCGTATGGTCCTCTTGCGGGCGCCTTGCGGGCGCCTTGCGGCTACCCTGTGTCTGCCTTGGTATTTGTCAAAAACCTACGGCCGCCGCCGCGACGCCCTAAGGCGACCGTGCGGCATCACTTCAAAGGCCGTACGGCAGCCGCAGGTTTTCTGTCTCGACAAATTCAAAATACGACGTGCGGCTACGCTAACATACGTTACAGTATATGTGACCGTGGGAATGCTGCGGCGGCCCTATAATTGCTATTGGCCGTAATAATTTTAGACCCCACGGCCGCCGCGGCAAATGTGACTAATGCTTAGTTTGCATTTGGCCTTAGCCTTTTGTTAAGGCTGTGCTTTACGAGCGCCAGTATAGCGCCCTCACAGTGCTCGCGCCATCGATGCGCCTGTATAGCGCCCTCTTCCCGGTGAGCTGAAACCACAGCCTTTTCGCATTTATCCGAATTGTTAACTTTTTCTTTATATTACGGGTGATTTCGCCCGTAAAAAATATGATCGCTGATTGGCTACCGGTGATGTCATCATTGTCTCAAAATATTAAGTCGATAACAAAAGTATGCCTCATCGATACGCAATACGGTCGAGGTGGTAAACGGTCGAGTTGACGGTAGGACAGAAATTGGATTTTTAAAATTGCCATATCGGTATAAATGTGCCTAAACCTAGAGCTGAGAGGCGGACGCCAAGTCGGCAAATGCTGCAAAGGGGAAAATCATCAGGGATTCCCTTCATGGCGAGGGAGTCCGTTTAAAGTCCCCGTATATACGTGTAGCACACTCTCCCCCAACCGCGCCGTGGCTATACGGCGCGTGTTGCATTGCGAGCTAGCGGGGAGCGCGTACTCGGACTTTCCATTACAAAGGGAATCCCCGATGATTTCTCACATTTGCACAATTTCTGTTTCGGGACATGTTTGTCAGTATGTTTGATATGTATCAAAGAAAAAGTGGTGAGAGGTTAATTCTTGAACTCTTTTTAGTTTTCGTGAAAATTAGTAAAAAATTTGCCGAGTTGGCGTCCGCCTCATCATACGTGCACACTTTATTGATAGTATATGTATGTTGAAGGCGTTACAGAGTTGTGGCCATTTAAATGGCCGAAAAAGGAAATTGTTGGTCCATATTTGCTCAATTACAATCATGGTAGAAGTACTGCCATACTTTGGATGTTTACAATAGTAAACAATTTTAATCAGTATATTTACTGCATGAATTGTTAATACATGTATATTTCCTTTTTTTTTGAGTCAACAGAGTCATATTCACTGGCACAAAGCGTATCTGAGCTCTGATGTTTGTATCAGGTATTGAGGTAAGCTGTTTACAATAGTGGTTGCCATGGAAACGTGAGTAATTACTTGTTTGCAGAATTGACTGTAACGGGGACTAATCATACATTTTCAGTTATGTGAACTAATGGAAAAGTAGTGTGTTCAGTTAAAATATAAATGAAACTGTGATTAAATTTAATGAGTTAATTTTGTATACCAATTTTCTAGTAAAGTATTACATGTACTTCACTAGAAAATTGGTAAACATTTATTTCAATAACTCATTAAATAAAACCATTTCATTCAAATTAAACAAAGTTGTAAACTAATTTAAACTGCTATCTCTTGGGATACTAAAATCACAGAAGAGTTGTTTTCAATTTCTTACAGACTAACATCTCGGACTCCTTCCGTTTTCAAGATGACTTCAGGGTGGAATAGCTGATCTTGGAAAAGATTGGTTGCCATGAAAACGGACATGAAGTTTCTGTTTCAAAACAGCCCGTTTACTATATTTCGTGGCATAAAAAGGCTGGGATATTGCTATTTTCTATATTTTACAGTACATTGTCTATTTCTGGTTGATATTTAGATGTCACAACTAAACTGTCTGGAAGATCAGTATTGTATTTTTGAAGTTGTCATGGAAACTGAAAAATATAGTAATAATTACGCAATTGCTAGTACATGTAACATGCGTTTTTAATTTTTAAAAAAAAATTATTGTCAAGACTGTCTTGACCAAAATGAATGTAGGCCTAGTTTATTTGATTTTTTGGTCTATACAATCCATATCTGACCACCAAAAGTTTATCTTGCTAAACCATGTAAAATTGCAAGTTGGATGACAAACAAAAATGAAAATTAGTGGGAGAACTGTAAGTTTTTGAAAAAAATTGACTTGTCTGACAGGTTTTGTACATAGATAATTTTTTTCAGTATTCTTGATTTTAAAAAATGCAATTCCTACTCATCATTTTACATGTTTGCATGAAAGCTATATAAACTGGCAAACCAAAAGAAAACATCGACATTTAAAAAAAAGAAGCCGTTTTCTCAACTGAAACGCTTAAAAACTGCATGCCGCGCCACCGTATGACCAAACGTATGATAACACTAGCCCATGTAGAGCTAGCTTGCTAGACACGCACTGAAATAGCGGCGAGTCACGTAGACAGTAGGGCCTACTAACAGTAGCCGACCGCATGACGGCCGGCTACTGTATATGTACGGTCATGTGGCATGTCCCGCTCAAATGCGCTACCACTATACCAGTCTGTGTTTCAAATCCAACATTCCAAGGGTATTTATACCCTGAAATTTCTAAAAATGGACGCTAGTTTCTTGTATATGCGATAGAAACCGTGGAAATGGCAGCGGGGAAAATGCAATTTTTTTCGTGATTTTTCTCGAACACGAAACATTTGCGATGGAAATGTATGTAAATATTCATATTCTAAAATCATCCAAGCCATCGATTCCAATAATTATTTTCGTTAAATTCCAGTTGTGACCTAAAGTAAAAAAATACCGAGTTGACTTCAGTTGAACGCACGGTCGAGTTGGTACAACGGTGGAGTTGGTTCGAGTTGACTTGCGCCAATGTGGCGATAATCTATACCATCGATAAGGTACAATACGAGAGGGCGGTGCTACCTCCGGATTTCTATGGCGACACGCTTGATTGACATAAAAACTTTGCACAAGCATTATGCGATATGCGCAGAGACGGGGTTTCGAAAAAAAATACACCAGCCACTAGACTTGACCAAGTCCGCCTTCGAATAATTTGTAATGTTGGCGCAAGAGGGCGCGCTACTGAGGAAAGGCGCAAAAGGCACAAAGCCGTTTTACAGAAACAAACAAAACCCCGTCTTTGCCGAAGACTAATTTGGCCTGCGATTAGTCTACGGAGCCCGTATCCTGCCCGTATCCCCTTTTCCGTGCGGCCTCCGTGCGGAGGCAGGAGGCGGCCGTGGGATTTTCGTACGGATTCACGGGCTCCGCGGCCTCTACGATTTTGTTTCGCGGGAAGTTATACAAATTTGAAAAAATCGTAAGCCCGTAGCCCGTAGACATGTCGTAGGTGGCATTGCACAATCCCCGCACGGGCATTGCACGATTTTTCGGAGAACACGGGGGCAAACAAAATCGTACAGAGATCGTAAACTCGTGGGACATTTGCACGGCCATCGCACAGCTATCGCAAGGTTGCTGCTCGCTGCCCGTGCAGTACCCGTGATATTGAACAGTCATCCCGCGGCAACCCCACAGCTCCCGCACCATGGCCGTGCAGCCGCCTTGAGGCGGAGGCTGCGGAGACTGCACGGCTACTGCACTGAAATTGCACGATTTCCGTACAATCTCCGAGCAGCCTCTGTACGGATTTTCCCCGGCCTGTCCCCGAGGGCCAATACAATAAATGGCACGATGTCCGTAGATAATGTAAACACAAACATCGTAGCCCGTAGTCTCCTACGATGCCCCAAAAATCGCACGAAAAATCGTAGACCAATTTATCGTACGGCGTCCGGGGCAAATGTAAACTAAGCATAATGCTTAAAAATCGTGCGTTTGCTGCACGATCAGCGCGATGCCTCCGCGCGATGCCCGTGCGGGGATTGTGCAATGCCACCTGTACCTACGACATGTCTACGGGCTACGGGCTTACGATTTTTTCAAATTTGTATAACTTCCCGCGAAACAAAATCGTAGAGGCCGCGGAGCCCGTGTCACCTGCAACAGTCGTCTAGCCAGCGGCATAGACCAGAAGCATTTGCTTCGATTGGTATGAATAAAAAGTGCTAGTAATTTCGAGTATTTACTATAATAAATGTTCAAGGATGGGTATGGGCAGACTTGAAAAGGGATAACCAAATACTAGTAGGCCTACACAAAATGGCAGCGTTCAGGATTGCAGTTTGCAAGGGAGTACAGGCCTATATCCTTAGAAGGGATTGTCCTGAATCTAAATTAAAAAATAATTGTACCGATTTTAGAAACGAAATTTGGGGAATAGATGCCAGTCGCGTGATGTTCTTTTTGTATCTTTTACGACGTCGTTTTAGGATTTCCATCGCTCTGTGTACGCACATAGACAATTAAAGCCCTATATATATATTGTTAAAAGCCATTCAACTGCTCAGGCAAGTACACCCAACCAAAAAAGTAAGTTCCCGTCTATTACTTTTTGATGTAACTCAACAACTATTTTATTGATTTTTGTCATTCAAAAAATCTTGAACTTGCTAGCATTTGCTAGTTTTTATACATGTATATACCACCCATTATCCCTAATTACCTTACTTTGAGTAGTGTATACGCCTTAGCTTAAAAACTGTTTATAGACCGTATTAACATTTTTACATAGAACGTAAAGTTATTTATTTACGCTAATTTTGATACCCCATTCGCCAAATTTCTTATCAGTGGCGTTTTTTTTTTTATAAAAAAAAGCTTGGGTTGAAAAGCTTGTTAGGAATTTAATCAAACAAGGAGTCATAACAGTATTTGATTGTATTCCGAATTGTCTAAAAGGAAATCATATAAACAAACTCACCTTCACTAATTGGATCTGAGATCACAATGCTTACGAACACGGCGAGCCAAATCCATCCAAAGTAATTTGGATGTAAGCGGATTCCCATCGTAGAAAGCCGATTGTCGAGCTACGAAACGCAATTCAGAAGGCGGAAAGTCTACTAAGTGTCCGTTTAAAATGAGCTGGATTCCCGGAAGACCACAATACAGTCCGATTTAAGTCATCGTTTCAGATTAAGTCACAGTTGCATCTCATCTGACACAGCTCGTAGTTTACCCGACACAAGGAAGTAAGAACCATGAAAATGTTATTTTCGTGGTTCAATCGTTTATTTTCTGACAATGTATCTGTGCTGGTTGACTTGGTTTGCTGTATAAGCGATTTCATTGACATTGTTATTTAACGGTTACCCACCAGTAGTTTGAACGAGGAAATGCATTAACCGGGATATGTATTAAATATACACGTACAAAATGCCATGTCCGTTTATAAAACGTCCATAAACTATGCACCAAAAGACTTAGAAAGCGAAATTATGTTTTGAATATCCTTCGTGTTTAGATGATAAACCCTTCTTTTAATTAAAATTGTGAGTGGGGTTCTCAGTGTACATGCACTTAAAATACCAACTTGACCAACTACAGTTTGGAATCTTTCAATTAGCCTTTTAGTATGGCGGAACAAAAGGAGAGGGCGCAATTTCATTTGGGTATGAATTTTTTTATCAATTGTATTTCTTTCCAAAAACTTGATTTACATGTTGTAATTATAATACATAGACAGAATTATAAATAAAATTAATAAGTGTAAAGTGAAAAACTGAGTTATTTTGCATTTTAGTCGATTTTATACCCACTGCAAAGTGCGCCCTCCTATTGTGTCCGCCACACTTCAAAAAGGCCAATAATTTGTTTCGCAGTGAGCCAAGGTCTGACTAAAGTGATAATTAAATGTGACCATAGAAAACACGAAGATTGTTTAAATATGATTCTGTCCGATTGAGCGATAACAACCTGATAGGCCTACCAGATATAAAAAAAACTTTTTTTTTCAAAATTAAGTCTCCGACAAAGAGGATATAGAGCAATATAGCAGATCATTTTTCGGCTCAAGCAAAAACATTTTTCCCGTTATTTCCGAAATTTGGTGGATTTGTGGGACACTGCTAATAATGTTTCGAAACAGAACAATGTCATGTTCAAATGTTTATGTTCGTGCATGGATCCTGGAAACGGAAAAAGGGGTGGTTCCTTATTGTCCGGATATTGATCCTACTCCAGATAAAAGTGTCTTCGGCTGAGATGAGCTACCAATCAGTTTTTATGTGGTCGCAGGTGAGCAGCAACACCAGCCTTTGAACGGCATGTGTGTTTTAGGGCATGCGAATTCGCTAGTAGCAGGCCGGCTGTGTGGCGCCCAATCGATACATAATCACTGGATGAACAACGTGTAAAATCGAAGGCACCTTCCGCCATTGTACCCCAAATACAATGCCTTGCCTAGACTGGTCATACTGTCTTCACTAGTCCACATGTGTTAAGTGGAATGCAAGCGATCGCATGGACCGAGAAGCAGTCTTGGCCAAGCATTGTTCGTGGGATACAGTGGCAGCCGGCGCTTGGCTTCAATTATCGTATAGCCAATAGTCTCGTACCCCGACTTGCTGTGGATGCTCGCACATCGGGTCTGGGGAATCACGGTGAAAGCTCATCGCTGATAGGTTAAACGCCATTTCCCATTCGTGAGCCGTCGTTGATAGTACGTGCATGCACTGCTATTGGTTAGTGTTTCAAATTATATGCCGTACCTGTTGTGATTGAATTTGACCGAGATTGAGAGGAAATTCGTCGTAGTTGACGAGGACAACGTCATAAAAACAGTGTCAGCTACTAAAAAGGAACCCGTAATGTAATGTGGGCGAAGAAGGTACGTGTCATGTTTCTTGGGGTGTGTTAAGGTACTGATTTGTGTGCAGCCTTCTGAGCTTTACCCGCGGTGCTTATGATAATGTGCGAGCATCTGATTGTTTGGGTGGCAAAGTTTTGAAGGAATGTGTGACTCGGTTGTTTGAACTTTTACTGAAGTTTTCCGTTGTTCCACGTGCTTGGCGTACATCTATTATTATACCAGTTCCTAAAAAGCTTAATGCATCACAGATGAATGATTTTAGACCGATTGCTTTGACTTCGGTACTTTGTAAATGCTTGGAAAGGATTGTGTGTAATAGCTTGACAGAGTCTATAGCTGATTGTGTTGATCCACTGCAATTTGCCTATAGGGCAAACAGGGGCGTAGAGGACGCCACTCTGTTGCTTTTACACACTATACAATTACATTTTGATTCGCCTGGAAATACCGTCAGAGTGCTTTTTATGGATGTTACATCTGCTTTTAATACAATGCAACCGCACATTCTTATCAAAAGTTTGCTTGATATGTAGGTTGACTCAGCTTTGGTTCTCTGGATCAGGGCATTTTTACGGAATAGACCACCGTGTTTGTATTAAAGGGAATTGGGATCAGCTGGGACTCTTTCTGACGAGTTGATTTTAAGTACTGGGGCACCCCAAGGATGTGTATTATCCCCTGTGCTATTCTCTGTTTATATTAATGGGATCATGTGCAATACAGAGGTTATGAAACTTATTAAGTATGCTGACGATATGGCCTTAGTTGCTTGTTTGAAAGATTATTTATCCTTAGCACAATATTTTGATTGTGTTAGCAGGTTGGTTACTTGGCTTGATGACAGCCGTCTTCAACTTAACATCACTAAAACTAAAGAGATGTGTTTTAAGAGTGTACGCGCCCTATATTCAGTCAGTGCCTCGTCAAAACCACTTGAAATAAATGGGAAGTTTGTGGATTTAGTGACATCTTTTAAATATCTGGGCACCATTTTGGATCAAGTTTTAAGTTTTAATGATAATGTGGAATGTGTTTATAAGAAGGGTTTGCAGAGGTTATACTTGCTTAGAACTTTTAGGAGTTGTAATGTGAGTGTGGGAATTTGAATGATGGTGTATAAGTCTTTGGTAGAAAGTGTTCAGTCTTTCAATCTGGTTTCATGGTATGGTGGTCTGACAGTGAAAAATAAAACTACATGTAAGCTGTCGAAAGTGGTCAAGTAAAATTGTATACTCGGGCCTTGAGAAGGATGGGAGTTCAAATCATGGGTGACCTTTCCCACCCTCTTAATAGTTCATTTGAATTGCTCCCGTCTGGGCGACGACTCAGTGTACCACTTGCCCGTAAGAATGCCTATAAGAGATCATTTGTACCATCAGCAATAACCGAGCTTATTTTGTGATTTTAATGTGTGTAACATTATAACTGTTTATTTTGTGTAATGTGAGCTAAAGACAAATTTCAATTTTATGCTTGTCATTTGGTGGATAATAAAGTTTATTCTATTCTATTCTATTTTATTCTATCCATAGCAGGTCTGGGACTAGTATAGCCAACTGCTATTGCATATGCATCCAGTAATTATATATCGATGGTGGCGCCAAGTCTCCTATTTAGTTGGGTCATCTGTAGCAATTCAGTGACCGTGGAGAGTGAATGTTCGTTTTTCGGTGGATTTGTCTTCTAATAAGCAATTTAGAGGGGGAACCCTTGCGAAAGTGTCGGCGGAATCTGTGAAAGCCCGGAATCCAAAATGGCCGCCGTCAGCCATTTCGATGTTTTTTCTTCAATGTTTCGACCCACAATGCTGATTAGTATGTGGTCTTTTTGGGTCTTTTTGGTCGAGGAATTCATATTTAATGTCAATCTAATGGTCTGACCCACATTTGGCCGCATCCACTGTCCAATATCCAAAATGGCCGCCGTCAGCCATTTTGAAAATAATTTTGTTAACGGTTTAGCCTCGTGCTGGTCAGTATATGGTTTCTGGAGTTTTATGGGTAGAGAAATTTATATTTAATGTAAATTTGAAGATCTGACCTATAGTTTTGGCCTTCAATCAAAAATCCCAAATGGCCGCCGTCGGCCATTTACAGCCCGCAGTGCTCGTCAGTAATATGCATGGTTTCTGGACTTTTATCGTCGAGGACTTTATATTTGAAGTTAATTTAATGAAATGACCTAGTTATGACTTTTAAATCCAAGATGGCTGTCAATTTTCAGCTGACAAAGGTCAATTTTTCCAATTCGTTGTAAAGCCTTATATTTCCCAATTGTTGGCAGTCCGCCAGTAGGGAGGTTTAGATGCAGGTAAAACGCGAACGTGAACACGAAATGGCTGGAACATTGGTCATATCTTTAGGTCTCGGAACCCAGGTTCGAATTTTGGTCACGGCAATAGAGTCAGCATGCCACGAACGTCACATTTTTTTGTCACACCCCCAATCAAAATGGTCTAGCTACTCCCCTGGCTAAAGACACTTCGCGTCCACGTTTGTGTTTTACGTACATTTAAACCTCACTAATAATTCAAGACGTAGTTGCCCAAGTATGACCTTAATTCTGTTCGGTCTGCATGCCGCGCAGCGCGCAGCGCACCACAACGCGCCCTCCGGACGGGTGGTCTGTACAATTTCTTCTCTTCTTAGTTGAGCTGTTTAGCTGACCAATTGTGCATTTTGTGACTAAAGCATGAAACTTTCAGGGTGAAGTGTACATGCCTTGAGGATCAATTTTAGACGTGGAGGCATTTTGGATCTGACCTCGTTTAACACATTTTACCATTATTTTGACCCGTTACAGGTACATGGCGCCTCTAAAAACCTAGGCTAAATATTGCTAATAGTGAATGGAGTTGATGGAAAATCTAGCTGTTCAAAACAAACTAATTAACGTGCATGCAAATGTATGCAAATATACATGTATGTAAATGCATGTAAATTAATTCACATTAGGCCCCTTATATGTATTATACACATTTTGACGTCACTAAATTGACAAATCTGGGTTATCTTATACTAAAATCAAGAAGCAACTCTGTTGTTTTATTGTGTATATAAATATAAATGTGTTCTATAATGGAAGGTCAATTATATGAACATTTATGCAAAATCTTATCAATATCGATTTGTAGGAAACTGAATAATAAATACAGTGTACTTAAATGCTGACATACATGTAATACAAATTGCATAAAGAAAACTGGGAGCTGCAAATGTGACCCCATTTATACCGTAAGTCTGCGAAATGCAAATGTACATGCACACCAGACAACCCATGAAGTCGGCTGGCATCTAGCATGGGCTTAATGTGATGGACCCATTTCCCCTGAGTACCTGTGTTTGGCACACTTGCCACAAAGAAGAGTGTATATGCTTGATTCAAAAGTAAAAGTACTTTACACGCTTGCCACATTACTGGGCATACTTGACACAATGAGGGCATACTTGCCACAATGAGGGCACGCTTGTCCCAAGAGTAAATGGCACACTTGCTACAAATAAAGCTCATGACACTTGCCCCAAAGACTTTGGCATATTTGTCACAAAAGAGGGCATGCTTGACCCAAAAGTACAGTGTACTTGACAAAACCTTGACATACTTGGCACAAAAGAAAACATGTTCGCCTTAAAAGCAGGTCTTTGGCGCGCATTGCCACAAAGCCCCTGGAATACCTGCCACAAAAGATGTCACGTTTGGTACGCTTTACACTCCTAACACGCATAGTGTATTGACAAAACGTTAACATTAACACAGAGCAAGGCATCAGTTACTGAAATCAGACATTTAGCAACTTCAGTCTGCGTGTCTACCGGTAGGAACACAAGGAATTTCATACAGATCTTGGTTAACATCCTCGAACGTTTGCATAAACTTTCTTTATAATTTAGGCACTGCCCGTCGCTTCTTTGCAAATGTCTGCTACACACTAGCAAATTAAATCAGAACCTCCTCACCTCTCACCTCACCTACCCCGTAACCCCGAAGGGTCGTTGGGGCACCACAGACGATCTGCCGACAAGCTCCGCCGCTCTCACTGCCTCGCTGAGCCTCAAGGCAGTCCACTCACTGATGTTGTCCTCCCATCTTTTCTTTTGTCTCCCCCGTTTCCTGCTGCTTCGTACGGTTCCTTGTAAGATGGTCTTGAAAAGGCCTGAGGATCTCGTCACGTGGCCGTACCAACTAAGTTTACGTTTCTTTACAATGGTAAGCAGGTCATCGATAGCTTGGTTGATCTTATGCCGGACTTCCTCATTTGTGATGTGCTGGGTGTAGGAAATCCCCAAGAGTCTTCTGTAGCATCTCATCTCCATACTCTGTATCCTCTTCTGAAGCTTCCATGTTTCGCAGGCATATAGGAAGATCGAGATGGTGAGTGAGCGCAAAAGTCTCACTTTGGATCTTAGACTGATGTTTTAGTCTTTCCATATGTGCTTGAGTTTAGCCAACGCAGCAGTTGCTTGTGCTGTTCTGGCGAGGACTTCTTGTTTGGATCCCTCATCGGACACTATTGCTCCAAGGTATTTGAAGCTAGATACTGTGTC
This sequence comes from Henricia sp. BOLD:AAB3569, assembly GCA_037783545.1. NCBI lineage: Eukaryota > Metazoa > Echinodermata > Asteroidea > Spinulosida > Echinasteridae > Henricia > Henricia sp. BOLD:AAB3569. The sequence continues at coordinate 95,049 of JBBELK010000276.1, forward strand.
CAGTGCTTGTCCGTTGACTTTGACAGTTGTAGTGATGCCTCAGAAGGAAGTCCTCACTTAGGACTTCCTTCAGGAGCCCAGTTGGCATCACCAGGCGCCAACGGACAACAGAACCATCGTCCGATTCCCACCTGCGATACAGTAGTCCTTGCCGGACGCATAGTTGGTCCCAGAGACAACAGTATGTTTTGTATATCCTTGAGGAATGAGAAATCGCACTTCATTTAGGTCGATCCTTGCCTCCTTCCTTTGCCAACAAGCTAGACCCATCCAGTAGTCTTGTCAGCCAACTGTGCCTCTCTCAGGGCCTCACGTGTCAAAGTCGGGTTAACCAGATTGCCTCTCACAAATCCATCGGTCTTCTTCAAGTGGCAAACAACCTCAGCTGGTTGTTCGGCGGTATCAACCTCAGACTGGAGTCCGCACTGCCTGCAGGGCCTCCGGGAAAGGCTATCTGCATTCGCATGCTCTTTTCCCAGGCCTGTGTTTGATTGTCATGTCAAATTCAGAGATTCGCTCTAGCCAACGGGAAACTTGGCCCTCCGGGTGCTTGAAATTTAGCAACCAACGCAATGCTGCATGGTCTGTCCGAACAGTGATCTTCTGCCCATAAAGATACTGTCGGAAATACTTCAGATAGCACACCACGGCCAAGAGCTCCCGGCGAGTTACACAATAATTCCGCTCAGCCTTCGAGAGCTTCCTGCTAGCATAGGCCAGTACCCGTTCTTCCCCACTTTATACCTGGGACAATACGGCACCTATGCCGTATCCACTGGCATCTACATCTAGAATGAAGGCGTTCCCCAGTACGGGGTACGATAGTGTTGGAGCACTTTGAAGCCGTTCCTTCAGTTCTTCGAACGATTGCTGGCAGGCCGCCGACCACCTGAACTCACACGCCTTGCTAGTGAGTGCGTGCAGGGGGCTAGCGATTTGCGCAAACCCGTGTCAAACCGCCAGTATGACTGGGCGCCTCGAGGGATACATTTTTCGTGAACTCATATATCCCCGCCTTACTATCAGGATCAGCCCAGCTGGTCCTTTGCTGACTCTTCTCAGCCATTAGGGAGGTATTTTCACGAGTTTGCCTGACCTCAGCGAGGGCGGCTTCTAGGTCTGCTTTGCTTTTTACTAGACCATCCTTCTCCCATTCTAGGACTTGAATCTCCATTTTAGAGCGGTTAAGCTCATCACGGAGTTTCTCCCAATCACTCATGATAGTGACCTTCAGTAGATCGGTACCTATTTAGAACAATCAACCTCAAGCCTCTATAAGGTGCGTTTGACTAATTCACTCCCCTTAATCCCGCTTCTGACACCATTTGTGGCGCGTTTACTACTCGGAGAGCAGGTCGCTGATTGTCCCACAAAATATTTATACACTTCTCATCTGCGTGAGCGGCTACACAAATGAGATGGGGATATTATCACGAACGGAGGATTAATGTAAACCTAAGGCCTGTTCGTTTGTTGGCAATCTACCAACGAAAGGGAGTCTAATTCACGCCCTATAGAAACACAAGAGGCAGAGAGGTTCACTTATATTTCAACTGGTTTTAATGATAACCTCAACAACAAAGAATAGGAGATAAGCCTCTTAACCTATTCACTAATTCGCGGGCTCAACCGTGAATAAATTATTTTCTATCGCGCCACGCCGCTCCCTCCCCCCCCCCCCCCCCCCCCCCCCCCCCGCTGACTTAACCCAACCTGCAAGAAAGAACATGTTAAATGCACCAACAATGGGGTAACATCGTTCTTCGGCGACGAGCTACAGGCGGACATCTGGGTACTCTAGGCAAATGCTAAGCCTAGGACTAGTGGACATACCTGTCGTAGGTAAAACAAACCTTTGAGACACGCTGTGCGCGCAGAGGACATTTCCTCTGCTTATCGATCATCTTTCACAGGATCACTGGCAAGTGAAACCTGAAATCTCTATATAGATGTCATTCAAATTGAAAATACAAAATGATAATCAATTATTATTGTGAACATACTTGCAGCCAACAAGAATGGAAATTTATACCACAAAATTAGTTGTTTTACACACGAGTTATCACTCGTCTTGAGATTTTTATTTTTCACATCGTATGAAATGAAAATAAAACGTACACGTCCGTTGTAGCCGCGCTGTAAAACGATCAATGACAACCACGCCCTTACGGCGTCCACTCAACCCTGCACACCGTTGCGTAATGCGCAAGTGCGCCCTCTTGGCTAACGATAGAAAAAGTCATTATTCACTAATTCGCGGGCTCAACCGTGAATAAATTATTTTCCATCGCGCCACGCCGCTCCCCCCTCCCGCCCCCCTCCCGCCCCCCTCCCGCCCCCTCCCGCCCCATCCCGCCCCCCCCCCCCCCGCCCCCTCCCGCCCCCCCCCCCCCCCCCGCTGACTTAACCCAACGTGCAAGAAAGAACATGTTAAATGCACCAACAATGGGGTAACATCGTTCTTCGGCGACGAGCTACAGGCGGACATCTTACATCCGCCTCATCAAGTAACAAAGAACGGGAGGAGCATAGAAACCGATAATTGTACAGTTTTAATCCTTTTTTATTTTAGCACATCAACTTGGATCGACCATGTTTCCTGGTCGTGCTATAAAACAAAAGCTTAACGAGCTTTGCTCACTTAAATTAAATTTAAATAATTTAAATTTACAAACCTAAATTAAGTGATACAGCAAGCTGATTCTCTACCGACTCCTTAACGTATCCATCCTTCGCATTTTCGGAGTGCCATTTTGTGGTCTCGCTTTCCGGAAAAGTTGTCTAATTTGCATACATTTAAAAAAAGCCTACGGCTCGGGCCATTATCACTCGTCCAGACCCCTATCCGGTTTTAAACGTATGTTTAAGACGATCAAACCCACTTTTATTTCTTAATGAAAGATATTTAGAAATGCTTTCAAGATATTTAGAAATGTTTTCAAGGTATCTTGGAAACGATTTAGAGATATGGACGCCGCCATTTTGTCTAAAAACTGGCAAAGAATTACATTTTCGCGGACAAATTCGTGTACTCCGATAGCAATACTACAGAGCTCTGGAAATGCCATCCGACTTGTTGAGATCCTGAGATAATTTATCGCAGAATGACGACATATTCAGAGCAAAGTGTCGTCATCCTGTGATAATTATCTCAGGAAGACGACATCCAGAATGTAGGATGACGGCATTTTGCACCGAATATGTTGTCATCCTGGGATAAATTATTTTAGGATCTCAACAAGTTGGATGGCACTTCCGGAGCTCCGTAGTTGTTCCTTCAAAACAACTCCTTTAATTTTAATATTAAAATGTCACTTTTTCTCGCCATACTAATATACAATTCTGCGTGAGAAGAAACACCCGAGACATTAATTTTCACACCCGGCGGTCATTATCATTTTCTGAGATTTCACCCATCATCTGGATGACCCCGATTCCCACAACTTCAACAAAATGAAACTGCCAGTTTTTGGAAGAAAGCTGTTAAAACGTAAGTTTTGTCGATTTAACAAGTTCTCATGCCCAGGTGATCACCCACCTGCCTAAGTGTACTTAATTGTTAAGATGTTTACCGAGAAGCTTGCCAGGTAGACCCTGGCGACCCGATTACCATGGTAACATTTAAAGTCAAATTGACGATGATCATTGTCACTTGGGACAAACAGCATCTGCGGTAATATCGCAAGTAGACTTGATATATCCCTATATTCGCTCATCCGCAATGTATAATCACTGAAATGATGTGAAAAATAGAACCTCCGACCCTTAAAACCCTATAGCTAATGTGCAACATGATATTATACCTGAAAGACCAATGGATTGCGTGGAATTTTCGAATTTTCGCAAATTAGACACATTTCCCGGTTTTTCCGGAAAGCGAGACCACTAAAAATAAATTCCTTGTAAAATTTTAAGTTTGGATCCGTTTTCACCCAATGGCGCTCATGTTCTTTAACTTTTGACATAGGCGGGCCACGCCGTGCACAGACAACTTGAGCATTCAACCCTGCAGCCTCACACACAGAACTGCACTATTCATTTTCTCTGTTCCAAATATTGCTTGTTTATTATGACCTTGCACTAAAATGTTTTTAGGATCTTCAAACCTTAATGTTTCAACAACCAAGTCTTTAAAATGGCCCGATTGAGTGAACATCAGTGGCGAAAATATTGCCAATGGCCACTCAATGGCCTTGCATGTCTTTACGTGTCTTAAGACGTCACATATCGAGTCGATTGGGGGCACTAACCAATTGTTATCCTTGCCCCAATCGAGTGTGAAGCAATTCACGAATACTGGGCGTAGTATTTTCAATTAAAAACTGGTAACTTTGCATTGTACTCATTTGCAAACCTGTCCACCGAATGTGGGCCCCACATTTCATCCATAAATTTAAAAAACTCGTGGGATACCCGCCAGTCATCCAAGTCCTCTTGTCTGCTTAGGGAATCTGCATCCACGTTTTGATTTCTCGAGATCCACTGAGTTTTCAAGTTTATTGTATTTAATTTACAGAAACGAAAGAGTTCTAAACTCAGATCCTGCAGTTCTTCTTCCACCATACTGTCTTTAGATACCACGGCCACTACGCCTTTGTTATCTGTGTATAGGACAAGATTTTTACCTCTAAGAACACTAGCAAACGCTTTTATTGCCATGCAGGGATGCCTCTTTTAATTCACGCCAGGTAAAACTTTTACCTCTCTCTTCCACAGACCAATTTTGTTGGAACTCCATCTTTGCTGAAGATGCAAGAGTCCAAGCACCACACCCTGTATCACTTGCATCGGTATACACCAATATCTGGGGAACATAATAATCAAAGATGAAACGTTTGTTAAGTTCAGGCAACTCTGATTTCCAGAAAAAGATTTCCTCAAGTACTTTGTTATTGGACAAGGAAAACTGGTAATCCCAATGTTTTCTTTTGGAAATCTCCATGTGCAGGTACCTAGACTTGAGCTGCGAGACATTTCCGACAACGCAAGAGAATGAAATTATCTTGCCGGTAATTGAGGCGAGCTTTCTGGCTGTGACACAAGGTAACGCTTCAGTGATTTTCTGAATTGATTCCAATGTGTCGACAACTCGTCGACTTGTTGCAGCAATAGACCTTTCTTGTTTGTGTTGGGACCCAAACAGACTTGTCCTTGTTTGGCACAAAGCCGGCAGCAAGTAGGTCTGCTTTAATAAATTCTGCGGTTTTGGCACAACTAGTCTTAGTTGCCTCTCTTCCCCATCTATCATCCAAGTAAACTACAATGAACATACCTGTATGTCTCCAATGTGACGCCAAGGGTCTCAACACCTTGGTGAAAATGTAAGGAGCTGTGCTCAACCCAAACGGTAAAACGTTAAATGAAAAATGTCTGATAGCTCCTCGAAAATTCCAGGAAAATCCCAAGAACTTCCTGTGTTCATGGAAAATGTCAATATGGTGATACCCAGATTTAAGGTCAAAACTGAACATAAAATCACCTTTGCAAAAATATTTCAAGGCTTCATTCCAATCTTCAAACTTGATTTTGTCTTTCCAAACGAATTGATTAACATATCTTAGATCTAATATCAACCTCTTCTTGCCAGAGCTCTGAATCGAAACGGTTAATGGATTAACCACAGTTGACGGAGAGTTACATTCCGAGATGAGGTTTTTGTTTAGGAGGTCCAGGATAGCTTCCGTAACAAATTATGAATGGGCCAATGCAGATTTATTATTTCTTAATTGCCTAGGTGGAGGCGTGTCTATCAACGGTATCTTGTACCCTGATTGGATAACATCCAGTACTTCGGGGTTAGCATTTATTTTATTCCAAACATTTTTCAACCGTCCCCTCACAATTGGCTCTGCAGATCCCTGCTCATAATCAAAATAATTGTCTGAATAAGCAAGTAACTTATCATACTCGTTGCTATCGCTGCATTCCTGAGGATGCCCCGTATGTGTCAAAGTTCGTGATGATGTAGAATCATCGCTGACCGCTGGCGTCTTTGACGCCGATGTAATGTTGAATCCCTGGGCAGCTCTATCTCCAATGCCCGGCTTTACCACACTTGAAACAGATGTCGGTGGGTTTTGGACTGTAGCCTGCGCCGTAAGGGATGCCAGACGATGATCTATATTGGTTACAATAGCCACGAAAATCTGGGTTAGCCGGAGACTCAGACACCTGCCGTCTGCTCTGCTGGTATGGTCTCTGTCGTAATCCAGCTTTGGCTTTCTTGCGCTTTGCCATTGCCCGTGACTGAGCCGACCGAATTCGCTTCTCGTCCTCGGAATCGTCTGCCAGTTCATCGCTCATGTATTCCTCTACGGCGCCCCAGCCTAGATTACGTAGAATGATAAAACACGGCACATTCAGTGTTGACAATAATGTCCCACGTAGAACATACATAACGTTCTAGAGCCATATTCAAAAATGCAATAAATTATTAGTAATGGAAGGGATATCATACATGACCACTGTCCATAACCCAATGCCCAAGCTAATTAAAAACATTTCTCTGTCTTCTCGACATACTCTTTCCCGATTTGTTTCGTCATCAATAACTGGCATTATACAAGTCAACAAAGCAAATTTCTTGGTGGTAGGATATGGAATTGTATCCGCAAATTTGAACGAGTTTCTACGTTCAACAGTGTATTTCCGCTTCACTTTTTAGAAAGCAAACAACCCCCCCCCCCCCCCCCCCCCCCCACTATTCATTTTCTCTGTTCCAAATATTGCTTGTTTATTATGACCTTGCACTAAAATGTTTTTAGGATCTTCAAACCTTAATGTTTCAACAACCAAGTCTTTAAAATGGCCCGATTGAGTGAACATCAGTGGCGAAAATATTGCCAATGGCCACTCAATGGCCTTGCATGTCTTTACGTGTCTTAAGACGTCACATATCGAGTCGATTGGGGGCACTAACCAATTGTTATCCTTGCCCCAATCGAGTGTGAAGCAATTCACGAATACTGGGCGTAGTATTTTCAATTAAAAACTGGTAACTTTGCATTGTACTCATTTGCAAACCTGTCCACCGAATGTGGGCCCCACATTTCATCCATAAATTTAAAAAACTCGTGGGATACCCGCCAGTCATCCAAGTCCTCTTGTCTGCTTAGGGAATCTGCATCCACGTTTTGATTTCTCGAGATCCACTGAGTTTTCAAGTTTATTGTATTTAATTTACAGAAACGAAAGAGTTCTAAACTCAGATCCTGCAGTTCTTCTTCCACCATACTGTCTTTAGATACCACGGCCACTACGCCTTTGTTATCTGTGTATAGGACAAGATTTTTACCTCTAAGAACACTAGCAAACGCTTTTATTGCCATGCAGGGATGCCTCTTTTAATTCACGCCAGGTAAAACTTTTACCTCTCTCTTCCACAGACCAATTTTGTTGGAACTCCATCTTTGCTGAAGATGCAAGAGTCCAAGCACCACACCCTGTATCACTTGCATCGGTATACACCAATATCTGGGGAACATAATAATCAAAGATGAAACGTTTGTTAAGTTCAGGCAACTCTGATTTCCAGAAAAAGATTTCCTCAAGTACTTTGTTATTGGACAAGGAAAACTGGTAATCCCAATGTTTTCTTTTGGAAATCTCCATGTGCAAGTACCTAGACTTGAGCTGCGAGACATTTCCGACAACGCAAGAGAATGAAATTATCTTGCCGGTAATTGAGGCGAGCTTTCTGGCTGTGACACAAGGTAACGCTTCAGTGATTTTCTGAATTGATTCCAATGTGTCGACAACTCGTCGACTTGTTGCAGCAATAGACCTTTCTTGTTTGTGTTGGGACCCAAACAGACTTGTCCTTGTTTGGCACAAAGCCGGCAGCAAGTAGGTCTGCTTTAATAAATTCTGCGGTTTTGGCACAACTAGTCTTAGTTGCCTCTCTTCCCCATCTATCATCCAAGTAAACTACAATGAACATACCTGTATGTCTCCAATGTGACGCCAAGGGTCTCAACACCTTGGTGAAAATGTAAGGAGCTGTGCTCAACCCAAACGGTAAAACGTTAAATGAAAAATGTCTGATAGCTCCTCGAAAATTCCAGGAAAATCCCAAGAACTTCCTGTGTTCATGGAAAATGTCAATATGGTGATACCCAGATTTAAGGTCAAAACTGAACATAAAATCACCTTTGCAAAAATATTTCAAGGCTTCATTCCAATCTTCAAACTTGATTTTGTCTTTCCAAACGAATTGATTAACATATCTTAGATCTAATATCAACCTCTTCTTGCCAGAGCTCTGAATCGAAACGGTTAATGGATTAACCACAGTTGACGGAGAGTTACATTCCGAGATGAGGTTTTTGTTTAGGAGGTCCAGGATAGCTTCCGTAACAAATTATGAATGGGCCAATGCAGATTTATTATTTCTTAATTGCCTAGGTGGAGGCGTGTCTATCAACGGTATCTTGTACCCTGATTGGATAACATCCAGTACTTCGGGGTTAGCATTTATTTTATTCCAAACATTTTTCAACCGTCCCCTCACAATTGGCTCTGCAGATCCCTGCTCATAATCAAAATAATTGTCTGAATAAGCAAGTAACTTATCATACTCGTTGCTATCGCTGCATTCCTGAGGATGCCCCGTATGTGTCAAAGTTCGTGATGATGTAGAATCATCGCTGACCGCTGGCGTCTTTGACGCCGATGTAATGTTGAATCCCTGGGCAGCTCTATCTCCAATGCCCGGCTTTACCACACTTGAAACAGATGTCGGTGGGTTTTGGACTGTAGCCTGCGCCGTAAGGGATGCCAGACGATGATCTATATTGGTTACAATAGCCACGAAAATCTGGGTTAGCCGGAGACTCAGACACCTGCCGTCTGCTCTGCTGGTATGGTCTCTGTCGTAATCCAGCTTTGGCTTTCTTGCGCTTTGCCATTGCCCGTGACTGAGCCGACCGAATTCGCTTCTCGTCCTCGGAATCGTCTGCCAGTTCATCGCTCATGTATTCCTCTACGGCGCCCCAGCCTAGATTACGTAGAATGATAAAACACGGCACATTCAGTGTTGACAATAATGTCCCACGTAGAACATACATAACGTTCTAGAGCCATATTCAAAAATGCAATAAATTATTAGTAATGGAAGGGATATCATACATGACCACTGTCCATAACCCAATGCCCAAGCTAATTAAAAACATTTCTCTGTCTTCTCGACATACTCTTTCCCGATTTGTTTCGTCATCAATAACTGGCATTATACAAGTCAACAAAGCAAATTTCTTGGTGGTAGGATATGGAATTGTATCCGCAAATTTGAACGAGTTTCTACGTTCAACAGTGTATTTCCGCTTCACTTTTTAGAAAGCAAACACCCCCCCCCCCCCCCCCCCCCCAACTGTTGGTTGAACGTTTTACCAGATGTTGGTGTGGTTTGCCAACGTGGGAAACCTAACGGTTGAGATTTTTTGGACATAATATTGGGAAATTATATATTATCCAACAGTTGGTGTAGTGTCGCTCAATAGTTGGTTAAATTTTACTCCGTGTCGATCATGAGAGTTGGTTTGACCAACAATTTGGTACGTCTGACTGAGGCACCAGTCCTTACATACTGAGCCAGACTGAGCCAGGTGGAAAATGTATTCTCGAGACAGATACGAGTTCTGTACAGAAATCGGAGGGGTCTTTTCACAAGAGAAGGCCGGAAAGAGCGAGTGGTGGCTTACGCCAGCAAATTACTGAAAAAAAGCCGAGGACAATTATTGCGTGACGAGGAGAAAAACCCGTCTTGTGGTTACCTTCCTCAAGTACTTCCGACCGCATATATACGGCCGTAGAATAATCGTCTGAACAGAACATGGGGCCTAGAAATGGCTGGAAAATTTCAATGACCACTCGGGACAGGTAGCGCGATGGCTACAAGTGATTGGAAAGTACAGCATTGAAATAATCCATCGTGTTGGGAGGTCGCTTTGAGAGGTTGCCTTTGCTGTACTTAAGTGTTAAATTTAAAGGAACTTACTTGAGGGAATCGCTGGATAAACTGATTTAAGGAACTTACTTAAGGAAGTGACTGAATGGACTTTAACCTCCACCGATGACGTCAGCCTACTGTACAATCGCTCCATTATTTTGCACGAATGGAGTGATGAAGACAATGCGCCCCGAGATGAAAGGGCATTGTTCCAGCGCTCCTTTCATGCAAATTTCACGTTATGGAGCGATAGAATAGATGGTAAAACACATCGTGAATACCTGTAACGAAGGTCGAGTTGATTGAATTTTAACATACTTAACAAATACGAGTTTTTCCAAAGCTAGTGCGTGTATCAAGACATGAGTAACTATACAGGGTTTCTCAGAAAAAAGGTAATCCAATTTTGAAAGGATATTTTGACCCGACTATACGTCTGCCAGTAAATGGCATGGTACCATCTTAAAGCTAAGGTTATGGGCTTTCCAAATACATCACTGAGCAACATTGTCTTGAAATTGAGGTGCAAAATGGGGGTTGGTTCACTTTTGGGTTGAACAGAACTGACACACAAAATTGTACAAAAATTACACAATCTTATTCAGTGATTGGATTTTATTCATTCACACTTTCCAACACGGGTCAAAATATCCTTTCAAAATTGGATTACCTTTTTTTCTGAGACACCCTGTACATATAATTTACATACTTTGAACACCCAGAAATTGTAAGTAAATTCAAGTACATTACATATACTTAACGCATAGAAAACGTCCAACGCAAATAGACCTTTTTAAAACCAGGTCCACAGGGTGAAAAGTGAAGATATTAAATTAAAATCTTTCCGAAATGTAGTCAAACCTCGTTATAAATAAAAAGCTTGGTAAGAGTTTACTTTAATACCTGCATCACATTTTGCTTAATACAGCTTTTAACCACCAAAACGTGCAGATCAGATAAGAACTTCTAATTTTAAAGTGTATCCTCACAATATTTTGGGTTTTTCCATCAAATCTGCACTTACCGATGCTAGATGAGTCATTTTAAAGAAAAACATTTCTGATCAACTTCTCAACTCTTACCGTTCAAACTTTCATAAACGTTTTGGAAAGATTATACTTTTACACCTATTATCGCTGCCGTCAGGAAATCATCAGAATCATCTCACTTTAATGGAGTTGGGAAAAAAAATGCTGTTATTTTAAGGCCCCTGATGAAATGGTTAGTCAATCCAGGCTTATTCTCTATAGTAGACATTTGAAATGGTTAGTCAATCCAGGCTTATTCTCTAGTAGACATTTGAAATGGTTAGTCAATCCATGCTTATTCTCTAGTGGACATTTGAAATTCATGGTTAGTCAATCCAGGCTTATTCTCTAGTAGACATTTGAAATGGTTAGTAAATCCAGGCTTATTCTCTAGTAGACATTTGAAATGGTTAGTCAATCCAGGCTTATTCTCTAGTAGACATTTGAAATGGTTAGTAAATCCAGGCTTATTCTCTAGTAGACATTTGAAATGGTTAGTCAATCCAGGCTTATTCTCTAGTAGACATTTGAAATGGTTAGTAAATCCAGGCTTATTCTCTAGTAGACATTTGAAATGGTTAGTCAATCCATGCTTATTCACTAGTGGACATTTGAAATGGTTAGTTAATCCAGGCTTATTCTCTAGTAGACATTTGAAATGGTTAGTCAATCCAGGCTTATTCTCTAGTGGACATTTGAAATGGTTAGTCAATCCATGCTTATTCTGTAGTGGACATTTGAAATGGTTAGTCAATCCAGGCTTATTATCTAGTAGACATTTGAAATGGTTAGTCAATCCATGCTTATTCTCTAGTGGACATTTGAAATGGTTAGTCAATCCAGGCTTATTCTCTAGTGGACATTTGAAATGGTTAGTCAATCCAGGCTTATTATCTAGTAGACATTTGAAATGGTTAGTCAATCCAGGCTTATTATCTAGTAGACATTTGAAATGGTTAGTCAATCCATGCTTATTCTCTAGTGGACATTTGAAATGGTTAGTCAATCCAGGCTTATTCTCTAGTGGACATTTGAAATGGTTAGTCAATCCATGCTTATTCTCTAGTGGACATTTGAAATGGTTAGTCAATCCATGCTTATTCTCCAGTGGACATTTGAAATGGTTAGTCAATCCAGGCTTATTCTATAATAGACATTTGAAATGGTGAGTCAATCCAGGCTTATTCTCTAGTGGACATTTGAAATGGTTAGTCAATCCAGGCTTATTCTCTAGTAGACATTTGAAATGGTTAGTCAATCCAGGCTTATTCTCTAGTGGACATTTGAAATGGTTAGTCAATCCATGCTTATTCTGTAGTGGACATTTGAAATGGTTAGTAAATCCAGGCTTATTTTCTAGTGGACATTTGAAATGGTTAGTCAATCCAGGCTTATTCTCTAGTGGACATTTGAAATGTGAGTTTTCTTTTCGGTATTGTACGACAGGTGTAGCGCGCTATTTAAAGCGCGCGCTTACATAACACGTTTTTGTGTTCATGCCTATATATTGGGCTATTTGCTTCTTTCGAGTCAGTCTCGGTTGAGCAGCTATACCTCGCCTTATCCTCCCACACCCTCCCTCCCTCTGAAACCGTGGTTATCGTCACTCGGAGCAAGGGGGCGTGACCTTCGTCCAACATCCGGGTCACGCTCACGTTTCCTCCACAAGTTCGGGAGTTTTTCGTGGCCACCGAGTGCTGGTTCTGGCAACCAGACTGGTGTTGGGCGCCTAGTTGACGTCGCAATTTTTGCGTTCGGTACAAGTTTGTGCAGACTTATGACGATGAGATCGTCCGCAGAATTTCATAGATTAGCCGTTTTGGCATTTGTTTCAATAACCTTTTTGGTTCTCGTAGCAATTTGTGCTATTTGCCAGTCTTTCTGGTTGTATTTTGTTTTTTGTTTTTCAGAGGCATGGAAGGAATTAGCTTGCAACATCGCCGATCCCAGTCTTCAACGTGTGGCCGAAGACCAACTCCCAGCCTTGCTCATTTCAGCCATGCCAAAGCCCCATCCACAGTTAAAACCTACAAATCAGCTAGCTTGGCAGCGTTGGGATCGGGAATCATAGGCATTAGCCAAGGCATGGCAGGACTACCGTCGCCGACAGACGACCCAATCGTCAAGACCGCCATCTAAGGCTACGACAGACTTACGGCTTCGCCACCGAACCGGAAAGAACAAGTATCTTCGGACATACTTTTACCACGGCCACGTCATTAGCTGATCTGTGCGTGTGCTGTTCATTTGTTTCATTGGTTATGCGGGGTTTTTCTTCGCTTCAGTGACCTCGGCATCCGACGCAAGGATTGTACCATGAGATCTGACGGTCTTCTCATTCACCTAACTAAATCAAAAACTGATCAGACATTGTAATTGCCAGGGTCAGTAATGAAACCAGTTTGCTTCCCTCGTCAGCTTTGGGAATATGAGAGTTTATAACGTCGTTCCGAATGTGAACGTACCATTATAAAGCATATATTAAGAGAGTGATGTGTTTACGTGAATTTGACATATATGTTGTTGAATAAAGCGAGGTGAGCATGCTCCACCTTCCCAAAATGTGCTCCAAAAAATTGGCTTTGTATCTTTCATTTATTACTGTTTTTAACACGAGGGAAATATAGAAAAGAAAACGTTTTCTTTTGGAAGAATGGAGAAAGAAAGTTAACTTTGGTTTGAAATAAAAAGAAGCGGCTTCTTTTACCGTTTCAAACTTTTTGCCAAAAGAGGGCGCTGTTTCATGACGTCAGGAACCCAACAGTGAAAAGTTAAGTAAGCATTAGAACTGTGTACCCACGTTTATACCAATTTATTTATTCAGCAATAAACACCTTACAAATTAAGGAAATAAATTTTGAGGTATACAAAAATCCAGGGATAGCATAATGTTGCATAACTTCAACCTCATCAAAGTTATTACATATTTTAAATCACATGATCCCAGCTTTATAGGTATTGGGCATCACCTTCTGTGTGTGTTTTTAAGTATAATATCTGGGTATTATATAACACCTGTTTAAACATTTTAATACGTGTAGGTTTCAGTAAATATCTTCTGTGTAACACATTATATTCCCATTTGTTAATCCGTAAATGCCAAGCATACATTTTTCTGTGTAAACACACTCCCATTAAACCCCCACTGTATCAACTCAGGCAAGTCAGTGTATTGCTATGATGAGAGGAGGTATTCGCAAACCACTGAAAGTCATTGTCTTTTTTCTGCTAAAGAATAATAGAACACTGCACTGCACTGTACGCAAACACAATGGATGTAAAACGTGAGCGTGAACCGGTAACCATAGCAATGGTCCAGTGACCCCGATGTTACGTCACAACTTTGCCAGCGAAACGAGCATGCAGGTTGTCCAATTCGGAACTATCAAAAGTCCTTCTGCTTTGTTGTCCACAATATTGGGAAGTACCTTTCTGATTAATAATAATACATTTGTACAAGGTAGGCCTATTTATGTAGCTCTACTCTTATAGCGCTGTTGCAATTCTTACCACTGCCATCAGGAAATCATCTCACTTAAATGCCAGTGAAAAGTTAAAGGGACACATTGCCTTCAATTTTCCCAAGATTGCCGTTTGAAAATGTTCCCTATACCTAAATTGGCCGCTGACCTGAGCTGACCCGCGAGAGGTAGACGTATCCCAGCAGTAAATACATCGTCCAAACTGTGTGCAGAATGTGCTGTAAACAGTCGTCAGGCTGGCGCTGCAGCCAATGGCACAGTAGACCTACCAGATGAACATCGGGTACCATTCTCTACCACGCGACATACGGTACACCTACAGCAACCATGCCCGCACGCGATATTTTTTTCCGTACCGCTGTTTAGCGAACATTGCTTCGGATTGGTTTAACCCCTATGCATATGTTGCATACTGATGTGTTTTGTCGATAACTACCTCAACATAACCCCACACCATACCACACTCTTTCCTCAATTAATAGTGAAAAAAATTAATACGACTCAACGGAGATTCGAACCTGGAATCTCTCGATTGACAGTACTACGTCTTAACCACTAGACTACCAACCGACTACTTCCTTATATCCTTTTATTTAATAACTCTTGAAGGCGCTATATAGAAAATATGAATATTCATTTACAATGCACCAATCAGACACCTCGATGAAGCCCCATAGCGAATATGTGGTACGGAAAAAAATATCGCCACCCGCACACACATGACCACATGGGAATCAGGTCAGCTCGCGCCCTGGCCGATTTGCCCCTTACATATACTCGCCCCTTTCCAACTCGCCCCCTCGCCAACTTAATAATAATAATAATAATAATAGGATTTGTAATGCGCACATATCCACCCTGACAGACTCGCCCCTTGCCATGTCGCCCCCTGACCGACTCACCCCCCTGGCCGCCTACTCGCCCCTAGCCTACTCATAAGAGCGGCTTCATAAGATGCGACTGGAATACGACTACGGGTCACGTTCCGCCATTTTGTGGAGTCAACAGTCAAAGTCGGAAATTCTTTTGACCCAAAATTAAACACAGACCATACAATTCAAAGGTACAGTATGTTTATGCATGGTTTATGTGAATATTTATATTCTACTTTTTGATAATCTTTCCAATCATATCCATTTCAATAAGCGCCCAATCCAAAGCAATGTGTCCCTTTAGAATTGTGTACCCACATTTATACCAATTTATTTATTCAGCAATAAACACCTTGAGGTATTAAGGTGTTTATTGTGTATAACATCAATAGATGGCAGTTAGTGCCGAGCATATGAAATTTACTAAAAAATGCGGCATAACTTTAACCTTACAAGAATTCTCATCTTTTTAATCGCCTATTTTAAGAACCACATGATCCAAGCTTAGGCCAAGAAAAAAAATCATGCAGAACCTATATCTTTTTGCTCAAAAAACAATTTTAAAAAATCTAAACTTATTGTGCCTACCTAAAACCTAAATTTTGTGTACATCGCCTTTAAATTTTTACCCCTTCAAAGCATGAAAAAGTGGCTCACTCTTGTATATTTGCAATGTTTTAATGCGCAAGTGGTAAACAAAAAAACTATGAATTGTAGGATAGGGCGACAAATCGTGTGTAAAAAAAGGTATATTAGGGCGACGTGCTCAATAGGGCGACATTTTGGTGTCGCCCTAATATTTTTGAGTTTAAAATTAATTTTTTTAGGTCAAAAACCATTTTTTTTTAATCGAGAACCATTTTTATTGGGTCTGGAACTGTCTCTCTTAGGTCTGTGACCATCTCCGGAAGCTTCGGGTAAAAAAATAAGGTGTCATTTTGAGTGATTCTTGCCGAAATTTCGGTGGTCCCCGGCGAGAGTCTTCCCGAAATGTCGCCCCATTGCGGCATTCAGCGTTCTTTAAATACTGACCGTCATCCCACCCTGAATATTTTTTTGATGTACATGTAATAGGAAACAGGTTTTTTTTTCTTGGCCTTATAGGTATTGAGCATCACCTTTTATAATGTTTTCAAGTAAAAATCTGGGTACTATTACACCTGTTTAAACATTTTAATACGTGTAGGTTTCAGTAAATATCTTCTGTGTAACACATTATATTCCCATTTGTTAATCCGTAAATGCCAAGCACACTCACAATGAAGCCCCACTGTATCATTTACAATGAATTTTACTTTTAATTACTAAATACTCTATTTGTTGCAAAATGCATTACAAGCAAGCATTTCCTTTTCTTTTTTTTTAATAATTCATAAATACCTTAGACAGTTTACGCATCCCTATTGGCTGAGAGCACGTCACGTGGGCAGTCTTAAACTAGCGATAATGACCAGTGATAATGCCCGGCCGTTTGTGCCCAAGGAATTACATATATACATGTACATGTATATGGAGTTCAATGTTTTTACGGAACACGAATGTGCACAAGGAAACTGCACGCGCCCGAAAGCAAATTGTGCACTAATATCCGGTCCTGGGCACTGATAATAATACCCTCGGCTGGCGGCTAGGGCATTATCAGTGCCCAGGACCCCTAGCTGGTTTTAAACGTTTAAGATTGGCCAAACCTACTTTTAATCCCTAATTTTAATGAACCTGTGTGTTAAACATACTGAAATAGCAGATGGGTCTTTCCACGAAGTTGGGACACAATGGCAAATACGTGATCGGCTAGTTATTATTTTATTATTATTTCTTTCTGGTATCCATACCAAGGATTCCTCAATAGTGCTCAATGCACTGTCACTCGCAAGCGTGAGAAAACCCATGAAGAATTATAATTAGAAAGTTGTCATCTATATAATGCTGGTGCATGATATGGTTGCCTGTTCTGTTTTTTAAGTCTTCAGTCTTGATGGAGTTTAGCAATTTTTGAAATTATTTGACAAAATGATGCTCACTGATGTAACAGGGACGCCACACTAATTTGTTAAATTTGACAGTTCTCGATACGCGATCTAAGAAATAATTTGTAATCTTAGTTCATGTTTTTCAAAACACCAAATGTCACACCTAGATGTACATTTGCACAAAATTCCATTTAGTTGACTGATGTGGTATATTTTGTCACAAATATTGGAGGTTTTTAATGTATGTCATTCAGCCGCTGGTATTTCTGAGTACTACTGACTAATGATATTAGTAAAAAGGTCTCTGGTGTAACATGGGAAAACCGTATCCTAACTTCATGGAATGACACAGATAAACTAATCTAATTTCAACTCTACTGTTGGGTTCCAGAAATGGACATATCCAAGTTTGTGGTGTGCACAGTTGGCTGTGATGTGGCCACAGAGCGATACACTTGGTCCAGATCATAGGACTGTCGACTGGTAAGACTAGTCATGTTACAGTCGAGGCCACAGCAGAGGCGCCTGATGTAAGGTGTGACGGCGGTACGGACTTCCTCACGGCGAGCGCAGAACATGATGAACACGATGACGCCCTAAGAACAACGAATCCAGTTTTTATAGTGTGAGTTTTCAGCCTGTCCCCGAGAAAGTCGAAACGCACTTAGTGTGGGTCAAAAAAACATTTAAAATTACCTGTTTTAGTGTACCAATATTTATACGAGATGTTTTGACATGTATTTTGGATAAGTTCTCCTGTGTTTTTTGGTAGCAGTTTAATTAAATTATGTTTCATGCATGACCGCACATGAGGCAAATAAGGGTAATGTCAGGTGCAACACGACTTGCGCCAACTGATCACAATTTAATAAAGAGACCAAAACAAAACCCCCAAAAAAATTGCTTTTGTTTAGGTTGTGGCTTAATTGTCCCTGTGGCTTGGTATTTACGAACATCTGAGTAAACGGTGGCACCCCGAGTTGGACATCTTGCATTATGAAATTGCTGGCGAAAGCTTTAGAACACAGTAGTGGCACTTTGTGTGCGGTGGAATTCGCTTACCATGTAGGCCCTTTGCTGGGGTGTGAGCCGAGGACGAGCCATTAAGATGAAAAATAGCCCACAAGATGTTTCATTGTACGTATATGTTCAACGAGGCTCTGTTGAGTCTTGACAACAACCATGGTTCAAATCATTTACTTTTTCCTAGCCATACTGAATTGGCGCAAGTCGTGTTCCACCTGACACCCTTATTTGCCTCATATGCGGTCATGCATGAAACATAATTTAATTATAAACTGCTACCAAAAGACACAGGAGAACTTATCCAAAATACAATGTATGTCAAAACATCTCATATAAATATTGGTACACTAAAGTTATTTTAAACGTATACATGTAGTTTTATTTACTCACACTGTAGTGCATATACCGCAACGGTATGTACCGCAACGTGAATGGGCAAAATTACTTCCACTTAACATTGTTTGGACCGACACAATATTTTCTTATTCATGTAAATTACAGTTGCTCGCTGTAGGCTCGCCATCGGCATTATTATTATTATTATTATTTATTCGGCCAACACAAGCAACAATACAACAGAATATTCCTATAAACAAGAGAGCAAATAAATAGGGTAATAAATATAAATATAAAAAGTAAAGTTGTGGGGGAGGGGGTGGGGTGAGGGGGGAGGGAGGGGGAGTGGGGAGGGAGGTGGAGTGGGGGGGGGGGGGTGGTAACAAGACACAAAGACAAACCAATCTAAGGTGGCCAGGATGAACAAAAGTGAAAGTCACTGTGGCCCAAAGGCCTGCTCATCCAACCCTAGACTGGGATAAAAGGTAAATTAAATAAATTTGTTTGTATATGAATAATTATAAATAATTATAATAAAAAGTACAATATAAATCAAAATAAATTAAGTTAAAAAAATAAGTGTTTGTAAGTTTGTAATAAAAGTAATAAAAGAGTAAAATAAGAGGATACAAAAGAAACAAACAACCCACCAAACAAACAATTAAACAAATAGCCCGACAGCCCAACAAACAAAGAAAAACACAAACACAAACAAACCCAAACGCACCATAACACAAACACAAACAAACAAACAAAAACAAACAAACAACCCAACAATAAAGAACACGGAAGGTAATGTGCTAAGGAAGGCAAGTTACAGTGTATTGCTTGGCAAACAACAATCTCTAAGAACCTTGATAGTGAACATGTAATCTGTTAATAAAAGCATAATAAGGTTTAAGAACTAAACCGTCTCTAATATGCACTGGCAAGTTGTTCCATATTCGAGGAAAAGTATTAATGGGTGAATTCTTAAGGCTTAGAGTTCTCGCGTAGTGGTGAACAAACAAGACCGTATCTTGATGCCGAGTGTTGACCAGTGTGGTAGATCTGACAATGTCACTGTCAATGAGTTTGAAGAGACACTTCGTGATGAACTGCACATTGAGTTTTTGCCGTCGAGTATCCAGACTAAGCCAGTTTAGAGCTTTTAATCTGTCTTCATATGGCATGGCTCCTCTGTGTTGTTTGAGGATCATTCTAGTTGCCCTCCGTTGTACATGTTCAAGTTTAGCTGATAGGGTTGTTGTGTACGGGCACCAAGCAGGTAACCCATACTCCAGTAGAGGGAGAACTAAGGAGCGATAGAGTGATGCGAGAGCCTTGGGAGATGATTTTCCTGCGATATGCCAAATAAATCCAAGGGTTTTGTTGGCTTTGGCAACGACTGCACCGACATGATCAGTCCAGGTGAGTGTACTGTTGAATGTTATGCCCAGATACTTGAAGGTGGAGACTGCATTGAGGGGAGTTCCTTGAAGGGAGTACTGTGGGAGGGTTACTGCTTTCCGAGATCGCGTCATGTGCATGACTTTAGTTTTCCTGTGGTTGAGTTGCATTCCATTTTCTTCACTCCAGTTGTTAAGTTTGTCAAGATCCGATTGGAAGGTGTGTTCATCATCAGGGGAGGTAATGGGCCGGTATATGAGGGTGTCGTCTGCGAAGAGGAGGCACTTTGTTGATAGGTTATCGGATATGTCACCGATGAATAAGTTAAATAATAAGGGACCAAGAACGCTTCCCTGGGGAATACCGGATGTGACAGGTGACCATGATGAAAAGGAGCCGCGATATGTCACACGTTGGTTTCGCCCAATCAAGAAGGATTTGATCCAGTTCCATGTTTGGCCACGTACGTTGAATTTGCGAGCTAGTTTATCAAGGAGGAGGTGGTGGGGCATCTTATCAAATGCCTTACTGAAGTCCAAGCAGGCAATGTCAATTCTAGGGGGTCGAGGCTTGTCCAGTATGGTTGCCCAGTCGTGGACGGCGTTGGTCAACTGTGTAACGCATGATTTGCGAGCTGTAAATCCATGCTGGTTGTCACTGCCTAGGCAGTACAGTGACACGTGGTCTTGGATGGCTTCTGCTACAGTTCTTTCAAGCACTTTGCAAATGACTGATGTGAGGGCAATTGGTCGGTAATTAGTTACATCATTTCGCCTGTCGGACTTGTAAACTGGGGTGACATTAGACAGCTTCCAGCTTTTGGGAAGGATGCCTTGTAAAAGTGACGAGTTCATCAAACGAAATAACGGTGGTGCAATAGATGTGGCTGTGGCTTTTAGGATTCTTGGGGATATTCCGTCAGGGCCTGGTGCTTTACGAGGATTTAAATTTTTTAGTGATTTGGTCAAACCACTTAAGCGTAGTTGAACTGGTGGAAGTTCAGGGAT
Organism: Henricia sp. BOLD:AAB3569; assembly: GCA_037783545.1. Taxonomy (NCBI): domain Eukaryota; kingdom Metazoa; phylum Echinodermata; class Asteroidea; order Spinulosida; family Echinasteridae; genus Henricia; species Henricia sp. BOLD:AAB3569. The sequence goes on from JBBELK010000276.1 coordinate 116,105, forward strand.
GGCAAGGGAACACGGAGGAGGCATTTCCGGGCTGTTGACAGCAGGTGAATGGACTGAAGTGAAGAAGTTGTTGAAGGTTTCAGCGATAACGTCAGGTTTGTTGAACATCTTGCCGGCATGGTGAAAGGCAGGAGGTGAGCTGGATTTTCGTTGGTCTCTCACAAAGCGCCAAAAGCTCCGTTTGTTGTCTGAAGTGGCAAAGAGTTCATCAACGTAGTTGGAGTAGGCCAGTTTTGTTAAATTTTTGACTTGATTACGAATATGTTTGTAGTTATTCCATGCAGAACTAGAACCAGTCTTTTTGGCTTTACTAAACAACCTATGTTTGAGGCAAATCAGCTTTTTTAATTCAGGGGATATCCAGGGGGAGATTTTGTTGCGTCGGCACTTTTTACGAGGTATGCTGTCATGTATGATTGCATCAAGAATATCCATGAAGCCTTCCCAGGATGCATCGGGATTGCTGTCATCCATGAAAGCAGACCAAGGTGCGAGATGCAGGAGAGTTTCCATGTGTGACATGTCAGCTTTTGCGTACTGTAGGACTGAACGGATGACTGTGGGTGGTGGAGGGGCTTTGGTGGCACGGAACGAGAAGGAAACCGCATGGTGGTCACTGCAGACAGGATTTGCTGCAGTGTCAACTGCGAGGAACTTGTCAGGTCGATTGGTGAATATGAGGTCTATTGTAGTTCCGGTTGAAACAGAGTTGTTTGATGGGCGAGTGACATCATCTACCATCTGGGACAGGGCAATGGAATCTGTGATGTCACGAAGATTGGAAGTGGAAGCGCTGTCTTGGTCCTGCCAATTTATATTGAAGTCTCCAAGTAGTATGACACCTTCATACTGGGAAAGATCCGGTTGGACGGCATCACAGGCATCTTGCAAAGACTGCAGGAATTCAGGGCCAGAATTGGGAGGTCTGTAAATGAGTCCAATTATCCATTTAGAGTGTTTGACAGTGACGGACAACCAAAGGAGCTCGATTTCATTATTGTTGAACTGTGTTATGTGTGTTGGGATCAAGGTGTCATTTATAATGGCCATGATTCCACCACCACGACTGTTTCGATCTCGACGGAACGATGAATACCCTTCTAGGTTTGATAGGGTGTCTGTGTCGCAAGTCGACAGCCACGTTTCAGTTACACAGACGATGTCTGTTTGGTGAAGTTCTAAGAATAATTGCAGGTCGTGCTGCTTGTTTCGAAGACTGCGAGCATTGATAAGCAGCCCAGAGACGGTGTTTTTCTTTGACTTGATGGGAGAACCAGGTTGATTGCATGGTGGGGTGGGTTCGTTGTAAACTGTCGAGTCATTGTAGAGATCTAGAAATGACGAGTCACTGCATGAGGAGAATGGCAGTATGTTGGTGCAGTCAGGACAATACCAGTCCATTGTACTAGAGATTAGTTCCTTGTATTGAGCGATGGGCATATTTGGAATACATTTCTGGTGCCAATAATTGTAGCAATTCTCACAAAGAAGGGATCGTTGGTTGCATTTAACAGGCTTGTTGCAGTGTCCACATGGATCCTTGATTGGTCCAGGGTTGGTTTCAATATCTCCTGAGCGAGTTAGTGGTAGATTAAATGTTGCTGTAGAGTTTGGATAGTAGGAAATTCTAGCTCTACCAAACTTGCGATGCCTACATGTAGAACTGCTGGGCTGTCCATGGTGGTAAAGTGGCCATCTTTGTTCATGTGCATATGCTTGTACATGTACATACACATCCCTTTGTGTAAGCTCTGTGTGGCATGCTGACTCAATGCAGGAACAAGTGATAATAGACTTAGCTGGACAGTTGACACAATGGAGTGGCTTTGATGGGTTGCTGGCATAATGGAGTTGCTCAGGCGTGGAGTGGCTTGACCATGTAGACTGAAATTCTGGCTGAACATGGTGGATTTCATGAAGAAAAACACTCCATTTCTCACTCATCCTTGCTTGCAATTCATCAGAAAAGTGATCATTTTGATCAGTGAAAAAAGCTCTTTCAGTTGGTGTGTAACTTGTGTCAGTTTGAAGACTGAGGACAGTAAAAACTTGCAGTGAAGTGAGAGCAAAAAGCAAGGCTAGTTGTATGCACGCCGCCATGTTGTTACATTTGTTGTTACAGATATCAACACATGATGCTCGGTGGTCGAGTGGTTAAGACATTTGCCTAGTATACAGAAGGTCGGGGGTTCGAGCCCCGCACGACGCGAGCACGCTACGAGTTTTAAGCTTGTCCTCGGAAAACGCACTTAGTATATAATGCACGCTGCGTTGTGAATGGGCAAAATTACTTCCACTTAAAATCAAGTTGTCGGTCTCTGCAACGTCACTTCTGGTAGGGCTGGAGTGAAAACAACGAAGGAACAGAACTGCTGTCCACGCAACACGTACACGTATCTGAGCATGAACAAATTTGTTTTCACTCCAGTCACGGTGCTATGCCCGTATACAAAGGCATATGACACCGGGTCACAAAAGTGCCAGGATGTGCGACCGACAAAATAGTGTTTATCGGAGAAAAATTGTTTCGAAAAATAGAGATTTTAGCAGAAAATGGCCTTAATTTATTTAATATCCCCGATTGTGGATCACGTTGGCTTAGCAGTACTTTCCGCACATTCAACCTATGTGGTTCGGGCTCGAATCCAGTCCTGGGGCCAATTTCATAGCACTGCTTAAGTATTAGCTGAAAAGGTGTGCTTACTTTAGCTGACGAGTTAAGCACTTTTTCATGGTTACGGCGTGGTTACAAGCATGTGCCGGCCATATACCTTGCGTTTCGTCCGCGATCCAATCACGATAGCGCAATATGTTGTGCTTCACAAGGTGTACAGGTTTTGCGATGCGTTCCGATGGCGATGTGGTCACAATTTTGTGTCCGTCGCAACGCAATCGCAGAATTTCGAGCATGCTCGAAATTTGTTGTGTCTGTGTAATTGCAACAGAGTCGGAACGCAAGGTGTACGGCTGGCTTTAGAGACGGCTATATATTGTTGCGTCACGATTATATCTTAACAGGCATGTTATACTCGGACTCAAATTAACCAAATAAAAAGAAATATACAAAGTGTGTGGAACACACAGAAAACAACTCGCCAATGCGGGGCAGAACCCACGCGCAAAGGACACTTTCCATTTGTTACGGCTGAACTTTAAGTAGAAATGCTATCACGTACGTGTTGCGTGCATGGTCAATTGTGCTCCATCGTGGTATGCTGGTATTACTGCACGGGTTTCAATGTGCGTGTCTGACCATGCATGCCCGAACGGGTTTCCTTTGTTAATACATTCTTTTAACAGATGTATTTATTATTTGCTTAGTTGATTTTGGTTAAAGGTTTTCTATATACATGTAAGGGCGTTGTTTCTACTGCTCTGGGTTCTCGATTAGTCCAAGCTGGTGTTGGGATGCTGAGTGGTGTCTCCGACGACCATGCTACCGCGATGTGCCTACCGCGATGTGTCTACCGAGGCTGTGTTGTGTTGTGCTGTGCTGGTCACTTGATGTTTTTACCCTGACGGGATGGGATGTAACTACTGGAAGTCGTGATGTGCCTCGGGTCGGCGGTTGACGCCGCACTCCCCTTTTCCTATGCTTGGGCTGGTCGGGATCCAGGGCAGTACTACAATATTCATACCGGTATGTAATGTTTAGTCTATTTTTGCTTGCCCGCTTTATTTTGGTTTTGATGTAATTGCTTATAATTTTGTTGAAGCCGTTAATATTTGCATAACTCGATAACCAATTGCATGTTGCCTTTTAATCAATGCATGCCGCCATTAATGCTAAAATTAACTGCTTTGCTCGTTTAAGTGTAATAATTTGTGCTTGTAGATTTTTATATGGTTTGTGGTAAAATTAAAGTAAAAACGTAATTGTTGCATATAAATTCCGGGTTTAACTCGTCTTTTGTCAACTGCTGTGTTTTTGCATATAATTCATTTCTTCTGCCGTACGTGTGGGTTGCTTGTTACACAATTAAATTTGGGTTCACCACGCGTACGTAACACATTGGTTAAAAGTTATCGGCCCACGCGCTGCGCGCGCGCCATCTGTCTCCAAAACAAATCCTAGTGGGCGTGTCTACAGTCATTGTAACCATGCAAGAAGGGTGCGTTCGATGGCACCATCCGGGCGCCGACGTGGGTATTTTCCGCAACTTTTAGTACTGAAGGTATATCGGCAATCACCCGTATTTCTCTCTCGAACTCACCCCGGGCCAGCAAACCCGAAAGGACTATCATTTGTATTTTTTGGACTGCGCGCTTGCCGAGTCGCGAGCTGGCCCGTGCAGGTAATTCGCAGAATATAAAACCCTTTATCCTAAAAGATAAAAGGGGTTATTACAACAACAAAAAGAGGAAAATGCCAAAATAAATTCAAGTTTGTACAGTATTTTTTAATGAATGGGACAGGTGAGGAACCAAAAAAGAGGAAATCAGCTGATCCGCTGAAAAGTTGCATGCCTGTCCTCAAGCAAACTTTGGCCCTGCAGTTGAGACGCATTTTCAGTTGCTTACCATTAACGATGTCTATGAAGTAGCCTGGGGCCAATTTCATAAAGCAATTAAGCAAAAAAAATTGCTTAATCAAAAATTGTCTATTAACAGAAAATAGACTGTTAAAGCAGCTCTATGAAATTGGCCCTATAGGTCAATACATGTATGTGGATTTGGTTTTCAGTCTCTGCTTGATTCCGTGGATTTTCCTGCATGCTTGTGTGAGGTTTTCCTCCCACCTCTAAAACTCAATTTTGTTTTCTTTATTTTCTCATAAATAACAATCTATAATTGGTGTCAATAGTGCTGTTGACTTGGTAAATGAAATAAATAAACTGTGATAATATTGATGAATACATTAAAGGAGCAGGACCAGGTTTTTTTTATAAACCTGTTTAACTTCCCAAATTCCATGAGAAGAAAACAGAATATTTGCAATTTCCAATTTGGATGTGGAAGCAAAAAGGTATGGAATAGATAAAATAGTTTACAAACCATTTTTTTGCAGGTTTTTTGACGATAACCTAGAAAATATACGGATTGAGACTTGAGAGCACGAAATTTCAAAAAGGTATATGGTATCAAGATCTCGGCATCCATGTGAAAAATGGGGGCTGAAAATGTGATCTGGTACGCTACTTTAATCCTTAGAAAACTGTAAAAAAAATAAAAATATGAAATCACTTCTCCACATACCTGCAGAGAGTTGGCCAGACAGAAAATGAGCTGGAAGACGAAAGTCGCCTCTCTAATCGCCAAGAAGCCAAAGACCCAGGTCAACCCCATCAGGGCGGAGATTCCAACGGCATTCTGGAGACGTTTAGAGATCTGCTCGGATCGTGATGCCTCTTTCAGCTTGAGGAGACTGCGCATGACCAAGAGGAAGGTGATGATGTTGTGGATCAGTATGAGGCCGATCGGTGCGAGGAGAGCCAGGTACAAGACCAGATCGGGCTCCAGGAAGCAGCTGGGGATGTACATGTACGCCCAGATTAAAGTTACAACATATGCAGACTTGACTCAAATTTACTTCTCGAGTTGATAGCAATGGTAACAAATAACAACGCATGATTTTTTTCCCTATATGATCAATGGTACTTTTGTGGGAGAAATTGCCAACTTTAAAAAATACCATTCATTCATGCACATTAACACCATGCATGGATTTTTCAGGTTTACTGAAGTACAGTATTTAAGTACTGCATCTATGTGGCTGAAATGTCTACAAGGCAGTTTATCAATATACATGTAGGCATAGATTAAACTTGTTTTCTTCGCAAACATTGTTAACCGAGTTTAAATAATTTAGGCTTCCAAATACACCGATGGCGGCTGCTCAGTCAGAAAATGTCCTCTCCGACAGAAACGCTTGGTGGCGCTATGCATTGTGAAAGGCCTGAATTGAAGATGAATTTATAAAATTTTCAAAAATCCACACTTACTAATGCTTATTACTGTAGTGATCCACCGCTGCACCAAGCGTTATCGCCACGAGGATTAGTGGCAAGCCTGCAAGATATTGAAAGAGTCTGTAATAGATTACAGGTCCTTTGGACATTGCACATGATTAACTTGTTATAACAGAATCGTTGTATTAACAGTGATGTGATTTTCGACGTTATACTGTTTTTTTTCCTCTTAATTTCTACAAAAATTGTGCTAACTGCTGTAACTCACAAAAATCTTTAATCTAGCTATTTTTTGCTGGTATATAAGACTAGTACTGCAGTATACATGTGTGGGGTACCAAAATAATGATTATAACTTGCTCTATTTGGAGCCTTAAATCCATTAATGAATTCACCAATTAATACACACGATGACTTTGAATCGTAAGATTCAAATTTTATTATCACAGACAAATCACAAGTGACGACAATGTTTATGTAGTTTACCACAAGAGTAATATACTTATATACCTCGGCAAGGTAGCCGTGATGTCACACCCCCGTGGCTCACCCTTAGCTGTATACTACTGCCAAATGGTTACACCACAGCGACGTGACATCGAAACTCGGCTAAGGCACAAGAAACCTGTAGTGATACTTCACCAATGAAAGCGCAGGAAGGAAAGAGGCCGAGTGTAGCCAACTATGGTCGTTTATAGTATATTAACAATCTTTGGAATGCAAGACACCTGGTCTATACATATGCCAGCACCTGCAAGCAACTTCATTTAAAAAGACTTTAATACCAAGACTCCTGGTCTTACGTAATCGACACCTGGTCAACTACTCTTATTTAAATATTACAAAATACACCTAATCTTGCGTGGCCGGCACCTGGCGGGCCATTTAAATTAAAAAGACTACAACATCAGCCTCCCCCTAAATACTGGAGGTATATAAAATATGTATAAATAAGTATGTACGATCATAAATTAGTTAATTAATTGCACATATCGCTTAGGCCAGTGCACTTTCCTCCCTGATCGCGTTATGCGTACTTTTTCTTCTTGCGTTTTTTCATTTGATTTAGAACTGACCTTCGTTTTTGAGTTTGCTTTAGAATCGATCTTGACTTTTGTTGACAATTTAGTTGGTTCTTGCAAAAAATCATCTTCTAGATATGCAACTTTAAGTCTATCGATGCTCACTGTATCTCTTTTGCCATTAACATCCAGAACAAAATATTTATCACTACGTTCTAGGATTTTGAAAGGTCCTTTGTAAGACGGCTGAAGTGATTTTCGTACCGAATCCACCCTTACCCATACATGAGTACATTTATCCAAATTCTTATTTACATAAGTCTTGGTTTTAGTTGGTCTGGTAACAGCTGGTTGTAATTGAGCCATATGCTGCTTCAATCTGTTGACAAAACAAGAAGTGTCCAAAAGATTATCACATTTTGACTCAACTATTAACTCACCAGGCAAAGTAAGGGTGGTGCCGAAAACCATCTCAGCCGAACAACTGTTTAAATCAGTCTTGTGGGTTGAACGAATACCAAGCAAAATTAAAGGCAACGTTTCCACCCAACAAGTCGACTTATCACTTGCTTTAATAGCTACCTTTAACTGTCTATGGAACCTTTCCACTAAACCATTGGCAATAGGATGGTATGCGGTTGTTCGAATTCTATGGGCACCTAACAACTGTCCAAGTTCTTTGAACAACCGGGATTCGAACTGTGAACCTCTATCGGTGGTAATGTATGCAGGAACACCAAAAATAGAAACCCATCTTGTAACAAATGCTTTAGCAATTGTTTCTGCTTCAATATTTGGAATAGGTATTGCCTCTGGCCAACGTGTAAATCTGTCGATTATTGTCAACATGTATTTAAATCCTTCGGATGGCGGCAAGGGACCTACAATGTCAAGATGAATATGACTAAATCGTGCGTCAGGTTCAGCAAAGGTCGATAACGGAGATTTAATATGTCTATGAACTTTGGTTCGCTGACACGCTAAACATGATCTAGCCCATGATCTGACATCTCGATTTATTCCCGACCACACGAATCTTTTAGTGATTAACTGTTGCGAGGCACGAATACCCGGATGCGACAACGAATGTAATGAAGTGAAAACTTTCTTTCGAAAATTTTGTGGAACATAAGGCCGTGCCACACCCGTAGAAACATCACAAACGATGGTTTTATTTGACGTTTGACATGGCAAATCTACAAATTTTAGAGACGATGATTTCTTCAGATTTTCCAATTCTGTATCGCCCTCTTGTGCAGCAGAAATTTCGTCAAGATCGATTTCTGAATTTGACACGTTCAGTGAATCTACAGCACCACGTGAAAGAGCATCCGCGACTACATTATCCTTTCCTTTAACAAAACAGATATCTGTCGTGAATTGGGAAATATAATCGAGATGTCGGATTTCACGGGGAGAGTATTTGTCTAAATTGGCTTCAAAAGCGTGCGTCAGCGGTTTGTGGTCAGTATAAACCAAAAATTTGCGACCCTCTAGCATGTGTCGAAAATGACGGACACTCAAATAAACGGCTAACAGTTCTTTACCGAAAGTACTGTATTTTGTTTCGGCAGGTTGAAGCCGTTTCGAAAAAAATGCAAGGGGTTCACAAGTAGAGTCAACAAATTGATGTAATACTCCACCAACCGCGACATTAGACGCGTCTGTCGTAAGACTTAAAGGAGCATTGGGACAAGGATGGAACAACAGTGTAGCTTGTGCCAATGCTTCTTTACTGTCATTGAAAGCTTTCAACTCACTCTCGGACAACTGTATGCCTTTATTTTGCTCTTTTTGTCTTAAGACGTCGGTAAGTGGCTGTAGAACATAAGCGCACGCCGGAACAAATCGTCGATAAAAATTGATTAGTCCTAAATATCGTCGTAACTGGCGCAATGAAGTTGGAACCGGAAAATCGGCTATTGCTTGTACTTTTCCGGGCAACGGCGTGATTCCATCGACACTTATCCAGTGCCCAAGGAATTCCATGCTCTCAACACCGAAAATGCACTTATTCGGGTTAATAACAACACCGTATTCATCAAGTCTTTGGAACAACATTCTCAGATGGTGATAATGTTCTTCCATTGAACTACTGGCAACGAGCAAGTCATCGATATACGCATAAACAAAAGGCAAACCACGCAAAACTTGGTCAATAAATCTCTGAAATGTCTGAGCGGCATTTCTAAGCCTTAGTGCACACCTTAGAACTATGTCTTCTTTGAGCTCATTCAAATCGGCACTTCGCCAAACATACACATAATATTCACATCAACTTCAAGTGAGAAATGCTAATTTACGGAGTCGTATGACTTGGTTGCCATGAAATCAAACTTTAATTATGGAGCCGGAGGGGAATTTTCCCATTTTTAATTTGTTTATTTTTTTCTCTTAAAAAGAGTTTTTGCGGGTTTTTCGCCCTTCCCGTAATTAGCGTAAATTTTAGTGTCACATGCATGTATAATAATTACTTGTGATGTTGTTCTTCTGTAACCATTAGTTTTTTGATGTTGTAGTTGTTGTACAAATGTATCTTATTCCAGTTTATTAGTAATTATGAAGTTCAATTTAGTATATTTGTTCTATGTGTGTTTGCAGGGCCCCAATGGAAACCAGTTTTTGTAAACTGTTTGGGCACACCCTGGGTAAATAAATGGAATAAATAAATAAATAAATAAATAAGACCGAATGGCATTCTAACAAACTCAAACAAACCAAAAGGCGTTGTCATGGCCGTTTTATGGATGTCACTGGGTTCAACAGGAATCTGATGATATGCTCTAACTAGGTCAATTTTGGAAAATATCTTTTTTCCAGCCAATGACGAAGTGAAATCATGTATGTGGCGGATTGGGTAACGATCGGGGACAGTAACACTATTAAGAGCACGGTAGTCTCCGCAAGGACGCCAATCGCCATTTTTCTTAGGAACCATGTGCAATGGAGTAGCCCAATTACTTTGTGATGGCCTAATAATACCCAATTCGAGCATATGATCAAATTCCTGTTTGGCTATCTTTAGTCGATCTGGTGCTAAGCGACGAGGTCGAGCACTCACAGGTGCTCCCTTTGTGCAGATGTGATGCGTCACATCATGTTTAACAGTAGACATGCAGTACCGTGGTTTCGTAATATCAGGGTACTGACTGAGCAAAACATGAAATTCAGATTGGGTAGTATCAATACCGAACGATGGACTGAGGGTAGGTGTTGATGTATAAAAACCCGGAATCGACAATGACGTAGTCGAATCAACAAGTTTGCAATGTTTGATGTCAACCAACAGTGCATAATGATTCAAAAAATCAGCACCCAATATCGGTTGAGATACATTGGCCAAGACAAAAATCCATCTAAAGGTTCGCCTTAAACCCAAATTTAAGGTCATTGACCTCTCTCCATAAGCCATAATCGGTGTTTTATTGGCAGCTTGGAGAGTAAATTGAACTGGAATTTTCATGTCAGCAGACGAAGCTGGAAAAATGCTCACATCTGCACCAGTATCGACTAAAAATTTTGCACCACTTGACTTATCTGCAACACAAATGCGACAACTTGTCCGATTTTTGCCAAACAATTCCGCCGCATCTAATTGCTGGCGTTTTCGTTTTCCTGCTCGGAAAAACTACACGGTGGATTACATTTATTGGCCTTATTACCGAAACGCCAGTGATACCAGCAGTGTTCACCTTTATGCGGAGTTGGTACTGGGGATTGAGAACGACGTTCGCGTGAACGATTGTCACGGCTACGGTAATTACTGCCAGATCGCGATCGAGGTCTATTGTGCAGCTGATTTGTTAGCGTATCGACGCGTTGCGTCAATTGTTGGACCATTTTGCGCAATTCAGACATTTCAGAAGAAATAGAAACATCACCGACAGTAGATACAGAGGCCACCGCGCTCACGGCAGGAGTAACCTCTAAAACTCTGTCGGCAACAATCGCCAACTGATCAATTGAAATAGTATCGCTCGTCGGAGCTAGTATAAGCTGCGCATTTGTTGGTAATCTTTGCAAAAATAATTGCTTCAGGATACTTTCTTCCAACGTGTGATCGCCCAACAACTGACGCATGCGTCGTAAAAGTTGCGAGGGCTTGCGGTCGCCCAATTCTTCCGCTATTAAAAGTTGGTGCAAGCGTCGCTGTTCAGAAGCTGACGTACGTCTAATTAACTCCTCTTTTAATACACTGTAAGGTTGGTCACCCGGAGCCTGCAATAACAAGTCTCTAACTTCTAAGGCTATTTCAGGTTGCAATGAAGACACAACATATGCATATTTCGTCTGTTGTTGAGTGATACCACGTGTGGCGAACTGAGCTTCAACTTGCGCGAACCAAACACGCGGATCGTTGGGCCAAAATGGCGGCAACTTTAAACTCACTGCAAACTGTTGGCTAACATGTCCTGAAGTGTGAGGTTTTTCCTCATCAGGGTCCATTGTGGAAGGAAACTAATTATTCAAATGTGCACTCAACATGTCAGTGTCTATTTCAAAAGACCTTATAAGTTCACTGAACCATTTCCTTTTAAGTTGAGACTTGGCATGCAGGCCGTCGTATAATCCTGAAAAGTCATTACGCAATGCCCTATTGTATCTGCCGGACTTAGTCTTGCGTTTACTGGGCTTTCTTACCGAGGTATGCCAAGAGAGCGTACGCGTCGTCACGCCTAGCTGCAAATTACAATTGAATGACCGAATCTGCGTGTTCACCAGGTCTAGTAATGAATTAATCTGTTTTTGGTTATAACGCAAGTCATCTTCATCCAAAATCGGCGATTTCAATTTCTTACTAATCTGGTACTTTGCGAAAGATATTGTTGGAATGGTAACAATTGAAATTATCGCAGTGGGTTTACAAGCTAGCACCTGTTGTTTGAATCGCGTAAATTCAGCAAACAAACCGTCTAAAGATAAATCCGATTTCTGCAACACCTTTGACGGGGAATGAGGAATAGAAACGAATTCAGTCAAATCGTTAATGCCGGCGGCTAGCTTGATTATGACAAAATCAAAGTCACCATACGTTCGTAATTTTGTCAAAGTTGGTAAAATTAGATCACTTATCTTGGCACCTCGCACAATCACAAAATCTAAATTTAAGTTATCATGTGATTGCAAAGGATACTGATCAAAATAATTAGCTCTGGAATCAGCAACAAATAATTGACGGATTTTTCCAGACATCTATCAAGTAATGCAATCACGCTGATTAATGCGATCACGTCGGGGTCACCAATTTGTGGGGTACCAAAATAATGATTATAACTTGCTCTATTTGGAGCCTTAAATCCATTAATGAATTCACCAATTAATACACACGATGACTTTGAATCGTAAGATTCAAATTTTATTATCACAGACAAATCACAAGTGACGACAATGTTTATGTAGTTTACCACAAGAGTAATATACTTATATACCTCGGCAAGGTAGCCGTGATGTCACACCCCCGTGGCTCACCCTTAGCTGTATACTACTGCCAAATGGTTACACCACAGCGACGTGACATCGAAACTCGGCTAAGGCACAAGAAACCTGTAGTGATACTTCACCAATGAAAGCGCAGGAAGGAAAGAGGCCGAGTGTAGCCAACTATGGTCGTTTATAGTATATTAAAAATCTTTGGAATGCAAGACACCTGGTCTATACATATGCCAGCACCTGGCAAGCAACTTCATTTAAAAAGACTTTAATACCAAGACTCCTGGTCTTACGTAATCGACACCTGGTCAACTACTCTTATTTAAATATTACAAAATACACCTAATCTTGCGTGGCCGGCACCTGGCGGGCCATTTAAATTAAAAAGACTACAACACATGTATGTACCAGGGTTAGTCGAGTCCATCACAAATCATTCACAGTCTCGCATATGGGTCTTTCTATAAATTAGGGGTCCAAAAGTGTGACATTTGGTGTCCCCCGTTACACCTGATATGTGTTATTATTCGTACAAAAAATCATTAAAACGGCTTTTAAACCATTTTGTATGAATTGTACTTGATGTACACACTCTTTGAGATGGAAAGTATTTGTATATAGAATGTGTCCTGAATTTACAAAAACAAGATGTAAAATGTAACGGGGGACACCAAAGCTGGACCCCTAATTTATAGAAAGACCCATATGTGCACTTTAACTGACATAGTGCCAACCTAAGATTCACACATAATAATAATAATACCAGGATTTTATATAGCGCCATTCCATATAAATCATGGCGCTGTTGTCATTATTACCGCTGCAGGGAATCACCAGAACCATTTTGCTTCAACTAGGTGGCTTACTGGCCAAGGCGCACAACCCTATCAGCAGTTAGATTGTGGCATTCCCCCAACAGCTCCCCATGGCCCAAGTATCGCTAATTGTATTGAATAGGCAATTGAGATTAATTGTCTCCCCCACGGACACAAACATGTTGGCACAAGTGGAGATCGAACCAATAACTTCTCGTTCACGAGCACAGCTGTATACCCACTAGGCTATACATACATGTACGTGCCTTATACCTGCTCTATACCCGATAGGCCACACATTTGTTTGAACCATTTTCTTCAGTTTAACTCACCCCAGGCAATCAAACAAGTCTTGAGCATGTACCAAGAGTCATCTTCAGGAAACACCTTGACCGTACTGACATACATGTTTCTGGCTTCGACCGCCATCCACATCATGGTAGTCAGAGTCAAGTAGTGGAGTAATGCGGCCACAAACACACAGCCACCGCCTGAGCCCTTTTATTCAAAGATAACGATTTGTTACATTTTGCTACAATCTGTTACAATTTGCGAGTAGTTACAGTGTTACAAGTAGTGGAGTAATGCGGCCACAAACACACAGCCACCGTCTGAGCCCTTTTATTCAAAGATAACGATTTGTTACAATTTGTGTAAAGACCTATATTTGCATCAGGCATGCCAACTTGAAAAAGGCATTTTCAAGCAGTTCAATATACTCATCATGCTATGATTTCAGGTAGCAAAATTCAACTCTTTCACTACGGAAATTTTTCAAGGTCTGCGACAATTAAATGAATGCCAGGTTTATTTTGTTTGCAAGCGAGCCGCTGGTAGCAGCTTTCTAGCTGAAAGTGGTCGTTTCTTTTTAGATAAAAGCCGAACTTCATTGAAGCACACTTTTTGTAGCCATAACCTTTTTATGCAGACCAAACAAAAAACCAATAGCAAAATTATATTTCAGTTTATTGAATTAGGAGCATTAAGCTAGCGTACATCGACCTGGAAGCAACTATAGTGGCAACTAATGTTTCTGGCAACTGGAAGCAACTCGCGGCAACTGGGAGCAACTGATCAGTTGCTTAAAAAGGTTGATGTACGCCCACTTGCAACTACTGGCAACTGTAGTTGCTCATGTTCTACTCTCTGCCCTAGCTGTATCTAGTTGCGGTCAGTTGCGACGATGTACGCGTACGTCCAACTGGTTGGTGTCGGTTGAACGAGTGCGTCTGATCAAATGAGACACACATCGACAGCAATTGATCAGTTGAGTTGCTTCCAGATGCAAGGTCGATGTACTCTTGGCTTTAGAACCATTTTTGTTGACTACTGATACAAAGAACACCCACCTTAGCATTGTCGATGCCAGCGAGAAATACAACGTACAGCATCAACAGCGAGAAGCAGAAATGGATGAAAATCTGACGGGATTTACCAGTTCGTAGTTTCCTTGTGACATAAAATTAAAACATACACTCATGTAAACAAAACATTAGTAGTTTCTCAATGTTTTTGACTTTTTCCCTTTAAAAAAAATTGTTGGCAAGTAAAAGAGACCTATCTCTGGTATAATTATTTCAAAAGGAATATTCTGCCCTGAAAGCTCAGATTTTTCTAACTTAATGTCCAATACTGTATATACCGGTACATCATCGGTAGTTACCCAACATTTTTACTTTACGAGTTGACACAACAAAATGACTAAAAGTGTTGATAGCAATGGTAACAGACACCCCATTTTCCCCCGTAAAATGATATATTTGTGGTAGCAACTGCCAACCGAAGGTGCCTTATTTACCATTCAGTCATACACAAAATCATGCTTGGATTTTTCAGGTTTTCTGAAGTAGTACTGCATCTATGTGGCTGAAATTTCTACAAGGCAGTTAACATTATTATTTGGTTATGTGATGATGTTGTTCCTGTTTTTAAAAGTTTCCCAATCATGTACTTTGTCTTTAAGTTCCTATTTTGAAACTATCATAAATTAAAATCGGCATAAATGTCACCAGAAACTGGTCTTGCAATTTTCAAATCAGAAGAGCTGGTCTAATCAGCAATGATCCTTGAAGAATCCTCCAAATGTTCACCTGATACAGAGATAAATAATCAGGGTAATAGCTAGAGCAACGATAGACAGAGCGCCCCCAATTTGACTGATGATGTCCAGAGCCCGATCAGCAGGAGTGTTTCTGGCTTTCTGACCTTTGACATCCTGCAAAAAATAAATAAATTAATTAATTAAGAAAGAAAGAAAGAAAACAAGTTAGTTTGTAAAGTTACATTCCACTGGCATGAGTATGGATAGACCCTCAGTGTCCCCTGAATCAGGGGCCAATTTCATAAAGCTGTTTAGCAGAAAAATGTGATTAGCAGAAAAATTTGGTACCTTTCCAACCAGCATCCTCGACACTAAGTCTGATTTCACTCGTGAAAAAATTATATAGTTGCCTTGTATCTACCACATTATGTAACCACAATAGAGGTAGAAAGTCATAGCTAATGGACGCACTGACGGCATACATGTACATTCTCAGTTTAGTTGTGGCTCTATTCTGCAAGGAATACTTAAGTAATTTTGCCCATTCATGACGTGGTATATGCACTATGCGGCATGCACGTTTCCCAAGGAAATGCTAAAAACTTGTGCTCGGGTGGGACTCGAACCCACAACCATCTGCATACTTGGCAGATGCGTTAACCACTCGACCACTAAGCATACCGATGGCGAATGGCGGGTTTGATGGTCCTACGCCGGGTGACTGTAATTTACACCGCCCAGCTCGGTGGTGAGTGGTTAAGACGTCTGCCTAGAATGCAGGAGCAGAATAGCTACGGTACATCACATTCAGAAATTAATTCTTAAAATGCGTGCTACTCACTCTATTTATCGTCCTGCTGGATACCCTGTTTGTCTGTCGTATCTCGGTAGTCCGATCCCGACCAAATCTTGGGAAGCATCTGCTTTGCACGTTCCTTATGTGTCAAATCCATGAACTCGAGTGTACCGGCGCGTGTTATTTATTATATGGGTTCCGTATACCATTCCCGTAGCTAGGAGCAGAACTGAAAACCTTCCCGGATTATGCAACAGATTCTTCAAAAAATGACTAATTTTGTCAGTCCTGACATGGATAAAACCCTCCTGCATTGCCAATTAACGATCTTGGGGATTTTATATGTGTTTGGAGTCGAGGAATGAATTCAACATGTTTTTTCAGATGTCCTCTCCAAAATCCGGGAGGGTTGGCAGCTCTGCAGGAGGTCGTTGGTTTGAGTCCTGCCCGAGTTTTAACGTGTCCTCGGAAAACACTTAGTATATAGTGCATACCACGCCGTGAATGTGCAAAATTACTTCCACTTAACATCGTTTGGACCGACGCATTAATTACTTACTTCATATTTAATGATGTCATTTAGACGTTGATAGCTTACCACTAAGACTGCAAAGTTGGTGGCATGACTGCAGTGGCAGGACACTCTATTCTTTGTCAATTCTGCACGGATACATCCTTCAGTCGACCAATCACCAATTCCATCAGCAAGGGCAAAATCCCAAAACACACATGCCGTGCTGTTTACTTCTTCTTCAGTTGCGTTAACAGGTGTCTGGTAAAATAAATAAATGTTTTTTTGAGTCAAAACTCAAGTTTCATATATCTCACAAAAACATGTAACCTTTTGGTTCCTATTAACAATTAAAGGAGTTAGACCAGATCACATTTTTGAACCCCAATTTTTACCATGGGTGATGAGATTTTGATACCATATCGTTATGTGTCGTTTTTTACTCATTACCATTCTGAAATTTAGCGCCCTCACTCTGTATATTTCCAGGGATATCGTCGAAAATTCACGGAAGTTTAGTAAACTAATCCATCAGGTTACATAAAACATTGCAATGATTACACCATCCTTTTTGCTTCCACATCCAACTTTCCTGTTTTCTTCCCATATATAGTATTTTGGGAAGGTATTTTATGTGATAGCTACATGTAGGTTAGAACGAACTCCAACTTTTTTGGAAAAATCTGGTCACGCTCCTTTAAATTAACCTAGCCACCAGCTTGAAAAAAAAATTCTGAATGGTAATACAAGTACATGTACCTTTAAGCCATGTAACAAATACATGTACTGTACAAATGGACCTTTTCCCACAAAGTTATTTCACAAATATTGCAAAAACTGGGAGGAGGGGGTCAGAGCCAATGCGTATAGACCAATGTAAAGTCAATGGATTACGGCACAATTTTTGCCAACAAATTTGTACAGGGCGGAGGGGGTACGTGTCTAAAAGTTGGCATTTCGTCTGTACATACTTTATGTACGGCCCCCAACTGCGAAACTAAAAACAAGCAAAATGTCCACTTCAGTAAATTTGCGAAAATATTTGCACAAACATCATGGTGTATCGTCGAGGCAGTTAAATTACGCAATTGTATATGACAATTGCATGGCACACGTGTATGGGGCGCCGTTCGTCAACTAATTATTTAGGCGAATTATAGCATGTTTTTTCCATGGTTTATCTTAATTCTGTGTAAATAATGCATTTGTGTCAAAGGCCGTTTATGGTTTACAAACAGCTCGATTCTTTACAAAACAGGAAATATACTTGTAGCTGTGCAAATTCATTATTTACAAATAATGAAAATTACCTCGGCGTTCCATACTTTATTAATGAAACCGACCAGTGTACATTTCAATGGTTTACAAACAAGAGAATTGTATCGTTCATAGACAATTCCATGGTTTATAAATAATGAATACTGCACATTGCTGCACGTTTTTCTGGTTTACAAATAATACAAAACTATCCAGTGCGCAATTACATGGTTTATAAACCAAGAAACTTGCACCGGGGTCTGATTTTCTATGGTTTATAAATAATGAAAATTGGTTAGTGGACGTACAATTCCATGGTTTATAAACAATCTAAACTGCGCCGTTCTAATCAATTTTGTGGATTCTGTGGTTTGTAAACAATTACAAATAGTCAATAGGCGTGCATTTTGATGGTTTGTAAATAATTGAAAGTGATCGTTGGCTCACAATTTCATGGTTTATAAATAATGAAAATGAACTAGTTAGTGTGTCGCAAAATTTCATGGTTTACAAACAGAAAAAAATAAAGCTTTATACACTTGTCTGTCGTTTGTAAAGGTTGACTATCGATAAAATAAGAAGTATTATGCACTCGGTACATCTCAAAATACGATCATTGACGAAAAATTGAAGGGTTTGTAAATAATGAAAATGGACTAGTTAGTGTGTCGCAAAATTTCATGGTTTACAAACAGAGAAAATTAAAGCTTTATACACGTTTCTGTCGTTTGTAAAGGTTGACTATCGATAAAATAAGAAGTATTATGCACTCGGTACATCTCAAAATACGATCATTGACGAAAAATTGAAGGGTTTGTAAACCATGAAAAACACGCTTCATAAACGTTTATTATAATCCAGTAACGTTGCGAGAGCAATGGGTGCGTTCAATTAGCTATCATCGAGTCATAGGGTGCTCGTTCATAGTGTGAACAGTCCGGCAGACCATGGCAACAAAGGTATTTATGTGTACAGCTCATCGAACGCCACGGCACAGCCTTCAGCGCGCGCGGGAAATTCCAGGTTCATTACCCGACTAAACCTAGCCGCGTATTGGGCCCAAAATACAGCCGCGGTCTTAAAATCTCAAACGGATGTAGTAAAAGGTGATAAAATCTTATTTGTTATTACACGAGTTAAATAATAATAATAATAATTACATTTATATAGCGCGCATTCCATATAAATATGTTCATGTGCGCTGCACATTTTAAAAACGAAACTAATCACATCATCGTTACTTAATTAAGATTAAAAATCATAAATCAAAGGCAAGTTTAAAAAGATATGTTTTAACTTCAGTTTTAAACTTCTCAAGACTCCTAAGATTTCTGATGTGACCTGGAAGTTTGGACCATAGTTTAGGGGCAGCGGTCTGAAAAGCACAATCGCCTAATGAAACTTTACATTTAACATTTCCCGGAGTCAGTAACACACTATTCATTGAACGAAGACTCTGGCAATGAAATTGTTAAAATTCTCATAGAAATGTATTTCTTTTCACGGTGTTACCTAACTCAGTCATCTACCGGGCTGATTAAATTTTAAATGGTAATTTTAATTTATTAATTTTTAATTAATTTTAATTAATGAGGAGTCTCCATTTTCCACCCCAAAGGTGCCGAAAACTTAATACTGCCGACAAAATGGTCCCTTTAAAAGAAAATGTACACCACATATTTTCAAAAATTAGCATTTTTATTACATAATCTGTTTGATCCGTCAATGGGGCACATCAAATTTTGGATGAAGCCAAATCGGTCCACAAATTAGTGCTTAATTAAATGGCTAATAAGGAGTCTGGTTTCCACTATAAAAGTGTCGAAAACTTAATACTGCTGACAAAATGTCCCTTTAAAAGTAAATGTACACCACGCCCAGTGCGCAAGCCGCGGTCGGGCCGTCAGCGGCCCGCTAGCGGCACCGCTAGCGGGCCGCTGGTGGCAGCCACCCGCGGACCGCGGACCGCTAGTGCTCCGTTGGCGATTGAGGAGCGGCAGTGGCACTGGTGGTTTGCCACTGGATACCGCTAGTGGTTCGCTAGTAGCTCGGGAGCTGTAAAACGCTGTTCGCGTGCCACTTGCAAGCCACCGGCGAACCGCCGGTGGTTTTTGGTCGGTGTGCCGATGCCGACCGGTCGCTTCCCAGCCGACGGCAGCCAACGGCGGTCAGTTTGAAAAATTTGCATTTTTATTACATATTCCGTTTGTTCCGTCCATGGGGCAGATCAAATTTTGGAGGAAGCCAAATCGGTCCACAAATTAGTGCTTAATTAAAGGGCTAATGAGAAGTCTCCATTTTCCACCCCAAAAGTGCCGAAAACTGAATACTGCTGACAAAATGGTCCATTTAAAAGAAAATGTACACTACATAGTTTCAAACGGATTATGTAATAAAAATGCAAATTTTTCAAACTATGTGGTGTACATTTTATTTTAAAGGGACCATTTCGTCAGCAGTATTAAGTTTTCGGCACTTTTTTAGTGGAAACCAGACTCCTTATTATCCCTTTAATTAAGCACTAATTAGTGTACCGATTTGGCTTCCTCCAAAATTTGATCTGCCCCATGAACGGATTAAATGGATTACTAGTATGTAATACAAATGCTAATTTTTAAAACTATGTGGTATACGTTTTCTTTTAAGTTTTTGGCACTTTTGGGGTAAAAAATCATTAATTAAAATTAATTAAAAATTAATTAATTAAAATTACCATTTAAAATGTAATCAGCCCGGTAGATGACTAAGTTAGGTAACACCGTGAAACGAAATACATTTCTTTGAGAATTTTAACAATTTCTTTGCCAGAGTCTCAGAACTCGTGTAATAAAAAATAAGAATATGTTTACATAGATAGATGGCGCTTTACAAATGCATGTGTTATTATTATTATTATTTTATCACCTTTTACTACATCCGTTTGATATTTTAAGACCGCGGCTGAAACCGCTGCTGAGACCGCTGCTGGATTTCGGGCCCAATACGCGGCTAGGTTTAGTCAGCTAATGAACCTGGAATTTCCCGCGCGCGCGCTGAAGGCTGTGCCGTGGCGTTCGATGAGCTGTACACATAAATACCTTTGTTGCCATGGTCTGCCGGACTGTTCACACTATGAACGAGCACCCCTATGACTCGATGATAGCTAATTGAACGCACCCATTGCTCTCGCAACGTTACTGGATTATAATAAACGTTTATGAAGCGTGTTTTTCATGGTTTACAAACCCTTCAATTTTTCGTCAATCATCGTATTTTGAGATGTACCGAGTGCATAATACTTCTCTTTTTATCGATAGTCAACCTTTACAAACGACAGAAACGTGTATAAAGCTTTAATTTTCTCTGTTTGTAAACCATGAAATTTTGCGACACACTAACTAGTCCATTTTCATTATTTACAAACCCTTCAATTTTTCGTCAATGATCGTATTTTGAGATGTACCGAGTGCATAATACTTATTTTATCGATAGTCAACCTTTACAAACGACAGACAAGTGTATAAAGCTTTATTTTTTTCTGTTTGTAAACCATGAAATTTTGCGACACACTTACTAGTTCATTTTCATTATTTATAAACCATGAAATTGTGAGCCAACGATCACTTTCAATTATTTACAAACCATCAAAATGCACGCCTATTGACTATTTGTAATTGTTTACAAACCACAGAATCCACAAAATTGATTAGAACGGCGCAGTTTAGATTGTTTATAAACCATGGAATTGTACGTCCACTAACCAATTTTCATTATTTATAAACCATAGAAAATCAGACCCCGGTGCAAGTTTCTTGGTTTATAAACCATGTAATTGCGCACTGGATAGTTTTGTATTATTTGTAAACCAGAAAAACGTGCAGCAATGTGCAGTATTCATTATTTATAAACCATGGAATTGTCTATGAACGATACAATTCTCTTGTTTGTAAACCATTGAAATGTACACTGGTCGGTTTCATTAATAAAGTATGGAACGCCGAGGTAATTTTCATTATTTGTAAATAATGAATTTGCACAGCTACAAGTATATTTCCTGTTTTGTAAAGAATCGAGTTGTTTGTAAACCATAAACGGCCTTTGACACAAATGCATTATTTACACAGAATTAAGATAAACCATGAAAAAAACATGCTATAATTCGCCTAAATAATTAGTTGACGAACGGCGCCCCATACACGTGTACCGACAAGCACTCACTACAACATTTAAAATGAACAAGCACTTGCAAAAAAGTGGAAATTTAACCCAGGGCTTTGCCAGTAAAATATGAAAACAATTGAGGAGAAACTCCTTAAATGTGCAACCTTTCTTGTTGAAACTCAAACAAAAACCATAGGCCCCCTATTGCAGACAGACACAAAATATTCCCACCCCTATTGCGGGTGCATGTGCCCACGTTTAAAGAAAAAAAACCTTTAACCCGCAAAATCAACGCGCTTACCAAAAGGTGCAGATAACTAATAAAAAAATCATCATCACAGGATTTTGGATTCCCAAAGCGGTACCCAAGTCTCATTCGCCTCAATATTTACACGATATATCAGGGTTGTAGTCGAGTCCATCACAAGTCCAGATCAAGCCAATAAAATCACAAGTCCGTTACAGCAAGTCCCGCACAAGTCCTTCACAAGTCCAGTAACAAGAAGCAAAGGATAAACGTACGCACAAAAGAATGCGTTTGTTGGAGTTAATTTTAATAGCTTGTGACTTGAATTAAGACCCAGGGACGTTGTGTTGGACTTGTTAGGACGTGTGATGGACTCAACTACAACCCTGCGATATATAGCTCTTTATTTAGAAAAACACAAGAGCGTGCATTCTTAAGAGGGCCTTTAATTACTCCTTCAAGGGTCCACCTGGGCCCGCTTTTGAAAAACACACCCCCTAACCCACAAATTTGGAACGAAACGAAAATGGGTTCATACCGGCAGACAAAGTGACTCCCACCCTGGAATACTCTGAGCTGTTTAGCTGGTAAATTGTCTCACCTGGAATTCTAGGACCACAGGTTCAGTCAGGTTGACCAACTCCGGACCTTCCACTGACAGCGAAATAACTGGTCCAGCAACTTGACGAGTTGAATTGGACTTTGTTTGATTTTTCAGTGTTGCTGACTGGAACAGCGTATCGCCGGCGTAGATCAGGAAACTCACTTGTAGTTTCATCGAGTCATTGCCTGCATGGAATGATCAATACAATGATAGACACAAAGATCAAATCAGTTAACTACAGATCAAAGATCAACTACTAGTAATTACGAGAGAATGCGATTTGGCATGCGTCGGGGAGAGTGAATATTAATTAGAGTTTGTTTCGCCTCGGGTATGGGTAGGGCAAACCAAACCCTAAAACTACCATGTGTCAAACAAACCTGTTCTACTTTTAAAGGTACACACCGGCTTCGTTGGGCTATTTTGTGCTCGAAATTGACCCATACTCAATTGACCCAATTTCCACAATATTTATAAGTAATTGACAAAAGAGAGACTATTTATACAGGTATGAAACAAAGTTGAACATATGTATGAAAATTCGAACATAAATGTTTGTTTCGAGAGTCCGCGGAGAATGGGACTCAGCGAGCGCGTGCTAGTATATGGCAAGCTATACGGTGGAGTGTAGTTGCCCCGCGCAGCACGGCAAATATCCCGAGTGCACACACACGGCCGGGTTGGTTGGTGTACATGTACGTTCGTGAAGAAAAAAAATGATGCTAACTTCTCCGGGGAAAACGGAAGTTCATAATCGGTCGTCCGGGCTGCCCAGTGAAATCGTGATCCGAAGATTGGAGATATAATAGGCCTATCCCGAGTAGGAAAAGAGCGAATCGTTTGTGACAAAGTCGTGAAGCTCGCGCTTAGTTGCAACGGCTGGTAAAGCGTATAACCCGTCTGTTTACCGTTTTTGTTAATTTTGCACTTCTTTAGTAAATTACGGGATATTTTGATGATTTTTTTTTCACAACGACCATCAAAAAAGTATTGCCAATGCTGCTACATCACTAAATCATGTAAACAGTAGGCCGGTGTGTCCCTTTAATCTTGAATAACCTTGTCATTTTCCAATGGATTTAAACCAAAATTTCACATCATGTAAACAAGACCTGACAAATGAGCTTCATCAGTTTTGTTTAAGAGTGTGAGATTTAATGGCCATACAGGGAAAAACCCTTAATTTAAGAATTTGCCACCTTCGACTTGGCATCTGCTATTTTCAAGTAAACTATCTATGTCCAAGGTCCCTTTGCATCTCCGGATGAAATGCTCGAAGCAATCGAGATGGCTGCAATAACATTTGGAGTGATCCTGTCAATTCTTGCGCGGAAACCTGATCATATTTAACAAGGTTCCTGTTATAACAAGGTAATGATCTGCTAAGTCCCAATTAATGACCTTATTGTCAAGGTTCAACTATGGATTCCTGTATTTAACAATTTCAAAATATTAACTTACCGACTGCAGGCATTAATGCGCCGGTGTTGTTTCCTGGTAGACGGGCTGATGCCAGGAGGGTATCACTTGGTATCTCATCTTCATCCTCAAACGTCTTGACCACACTGTTAGCAAGCGTGTCTTGTGGACCTTGGCTAGATTTCCGGAGGGACACAAAGCTGAAACCATTGGCAGCCTGCTCTGGTTTCAGACTAACAGCCTCCACGTGGATGGTGTCTTGGCGGATACGGACTTTATCATTCTGCTGAAGAGTTAGAGAGACCTGCCTTTCTACAGACTGGACGATGGCTGATGAACTACCAGCATCTGGTGAGGAGTCCGGAGTTGCCTCTGCCTTCGAGATGACATTATTCACAGTCTCTATGACCAGCTTCGTCACCTAGGTATTGTAACAAAGGATGGTATCTTGTCTTTATATTCTTTCCAATACTGACATTCCTTTTGTTCCTTTTACGCTTCAGCAGGCCCGCAGTTTATATAGCGACTGTAAAATACCGTTTCGGTGGGTCATTTTGTGGAGCGCGTGTGGTCTAGTGGGTATGAAGCGGGACTCCCAATCAGAGGTTGCGGGTTCGAGCCCCACTTCGACCAACGTGTCTGTGTCCCTAGGCAAGGCACTTAATCCTAGTTGCCTCGTCAACCCAAGCGATATTTGGGAAGCTGTTAAGGGGAATGCCACAACCTAACTGCTAATAGGGTCGAGCGCCTGGCCAGCAGCCACCTAGTTAAAAGCGAAATGGTTCTGGTGATTCCCCGACGGCAGCGGTAATAATGACAACAGCGCCAGTAGTGGACATTATTATTATTATTATTGATGTGTTGTGTTCAGACTCTTGCGTCTATTTCATTGGGGAGTTGGCCGCCAGCCTGCGTATACTGCACTGCCCTTATATACCCCGTATAAATGTAACTAAATATCCTGCTTTGTAAGTGATCATTATAATTTTCTCTACTCTGTCTTTATTTCTGTTGATAATTTGTATAATAAATTAATTTTACTTAAGGCTGAACACAATTTGATGATTTTTTTTTTTTTACGGGGATGGCTTAAGCCATTTGGCTTTTGCTCGCCCGTGACCACGCTATAGTTTGGCCCGTTACAATTTTACAAGAAGTCAAAAATCATTCATAATTAGGTCTAGGAATTTGCTCAAGTGAGTAAACAACAAATCTGTGTCACGTTGTTCAGACTCCTATCATCATGACATCTTTAGATGAACTCCGCATATTGTAAACATGAAAGCAGAGAAGAATGTACTGTACATACCGTAATTTTAGATTGAACAGCAACCCAGCTGTTGTAGGGTGGATTCACACAGAGCCTTTTCGCGCAAAATTGCAATGCGACCCACATCGCTTTCAGAAAAATTCTGGACCAAATTTGGAGTGAAACGATGCACTGAATACCTGAGTCAACTTCGGTGGATATGAGTTTTGGTGATTCTTTGATTTTTAGTGCATCGTTTCACTCAATTCCTTTCACATCGCTTTTTCTCAAAGTGTTATGCGTCAAATTTACAAGTGAAACCCTAATATAGCATTGTATAGGCCAGTCGGTTCGTACTTCACACGAGAGCCAACACGAATGTGAATCTGACATCATCTGACAAATATATATTACGAACATAACATCTGGTATGGTGCCTGATCACCATTGAAATGAAACAACCAAACTTGGGAAGAGAGAAAAATCGTAAGGGCCTTATCGGGATTCGAACCAGAGATCTCTGACTCACTGGGCAGATGCTCTATACAGCTGAGCTATAAGGCACAGTTGATATACTCCCCAAGGTTTTCCCTATATATTAGTTGCACAAGTTAAAAAATAGTTCAACTTTCTGCAAATATGTGGCACAAAAACCTCGCTGTGACGTTAAATGCTTGTTTGTGTGAGCTTTAGTGTGGAGTATGAACTGTGCCTACAGCAACATGTACTGCAGGCTCGAACATGCAGGTGCTCCACGTTTTGGCAGGATTTTAAGGAAACATGCCCCCTGTTGTAAAGAGGGATTCATAGTTCACCAACATCGTACCTCAGGTTCCCCAGAGCCTGCATCGGCGATGTTCATCAGAATGTCAGAAACCAGCTCAATATTCTGTGAGACATCTGACGATTTGGAGGTTGCATTAGCTAGAAACTTAGCCACTTCCATAGCATTGCCCTTAGTGACCTTGACCTATTTAAAGAAAACACCATAAAATAATTTTAGATTTCCACGTCGCTTGTGTGGACCGAGACGTGATGTTCAGGTTTCAGAGAGAATTAATGCCAAAACCACACTTATCGAGTTCTAGATTCCCACAGTGGACAAGAGGCTCAAAATGATATCACATCACAGTCCACATTTAATCATTGTGACAATCTAAAACTTAACTAAATGGGTCTGTCCACACTAATGGTTAGTGTGACATTTTGAGGAAATCAAGGACAGGAGTCAATGCATCAAATTTCTCTGTCTCCATATCCTATGTCCTTGGTAAAACATTGTCCACCAACAAATTTAAAAAACAATTCTTGGTATTCAAGAAATAACGGAGGATCATCTGCAAGATTTAACGTTCATAACGTGGACAGACATTTCATCATAAAGTGTAAATAGTAGTAACTAAAAATGCATAAATTATCCCAAATTGTTCCTAATGCAAAGCTATACACTTAGGGACTACCACTGGCCTATCTGAGATTAAACCTCTCGGTATTTTTCAAACTACAGGGTGTACATCTTCAAGACTTGTGTTCATAACGGGGACAGACATTTTCTCACAAAACGTCTGTCCATGATATGAACGTTATTTAAAAGACATCCTCATTTCACAAATGATAAATGAAATGCTTTAGTTTGGAGTGACAACAATTCTATATTTACCAAATAATATAATGGAACAAGGTCCAGATTAATTATAACAACAATATACCAGTATGATACAATAATGTCTCATGTGAAAGATGACCCAGTAAATTCCTACATATCCAGTGGATCAGCCTATTTATTTGTCAGCGCACTCATGAACAATGCAGGAATGCCTAGAAAATAAACATTTGCAAAAAAACCTGATTTGAAATCAACCTGCCATATCTCACCCACAAAGTTATCAGTTGTAACCGTTATGTGGACAGACCCAAGTAGCCTTATCACTCGACTCCAGTTAGTGAAATCTTCAGTATACCCTGAGATACAGTTTTTTTTATATTTTATCGTAATATGAAATATTTCATCGAGTCACTGCTGATGAAGAAAAATATGATTTTTGTTTCTCTCTTTATAAGTTATCTCGGAGTGATTATTTTTAGGAACCGCCGCGCTGGGGTGAACAAATTTGATACAAATGTGGACAAATGTCCATGAGTTTGGGAAATCTGGATGCAGTGAAAAACAAGTTGGCTCCACCGGAATTCGAACTGCGGACCTTCTGCCGTGCAGGTGGTCTCGAATCACAGTATTGCAGTTGTTCCTGATTGGGACATGAAGTTTGGGAGATAAACTTGTACATACAGTTGTGCTCAAAATTATTCATACCCTTGTAATTTTTAGAGTATTTTGAATCATGTTAATAAATGAGTCAGTAAATTTTGTCTGGCTTACTTATGATAACTACATGTGTGTGACAAACTGAAAGAATAACAACTTGACATTTTCTGTAATATATTATTTTGGGGGTATTTTATTGACATATTACCAAAAAAGGTCATGTCCATAATTATTCATACCCTTAATAATGTCACTTTTAATAATCAATAGAAAAGCCGTTATTTCCTGTATCGGCTTACAAGGCTTTGGCATGTTTCCACCGGGATTTTCGCCCACTCCTTCTTCGCAAAAGTCTCAAGGTCGTTGAGGTTGGAAGGCTTCCTTGTCATCACCCAAGTCTTGAGTTCCCTCCATAGGTTCTCGATCGGGTTGAGATCCGGGCTTTGGCTCGGCCACTCCAGAACGTCCACTCCAGAACATCCACGTGGTTGTCCTCGAACCATTTTGTGACTGCCTTGGCAGTATGTTTGGGATTGTTGCCATGCTGGTAGGTCCAATTCTCACCAACCTGGAGTTTTCATCGATGATCTTAATGTACTGCTCCGCTTTCATGATGCCAACCACTTTGACGAGATTCCCAGTCCCATTTGCCGAGAAGCATTCCCACATCATGATGCTACCACCCTCATGCTTGACGGTTGGGACCGTGTTCTTTGGATTGTACGCTGCCCCTTTCTTTCGCCAGACATAAGTAACATCCATCTGCCCGAAAAGCTCCATTTTTGTCTCGTCTGACCACAGAATCGATGACCAGAAGTTTGGATCCTTGTCCAGGTGTGCTTAGCGAAGGCCAGACGAGCTTCCCGATGTCTCTGCCTCAGGAGTGGCGTCTTTCTAGGTCAGCGGCCATGGAGACCTCCCTGATGCAATGTGCGCTGAAGTGCCTGGATATCTTGGTCCCAGACTCGCCAAGGCTGTTCAGGAGACCCTTCATGGTGATGCGGGGATCGTTGCTGGCCTCTCGGCACACTTTTCTTGCCAGACGAGGTGACACCTTCGACTTATGACCACACCCTTTAAGGTTTCTCACTGTGTGGAACTCCTTGTACTTCCTAATTATGCTTTGAACGGTGAATACTAGCACTCTAGACTGCTTCGAAAGGGCCTTCTTTGTGGCCGTTGACAATAGTTGACAAATGCTGACCAGAAACTGAGAATGAAGGCATCAACTCCCCTCACTTTATAGCCTACAAGCAGAGTGCTATTCTATGACATTCTTTGATTTAAATTTAATTTAACAGATATTTTAATGATTCAAATCTTATCCAAACATGTTAGGATAGTTATTGTTGAACAACAAAAATGATTCACTGGAATGTCGAAAGCAGGTGCATTATCACAAAAAATGGCCTGAGATTTTGTAAGGGGTATGATTAATTTTGAACAGGCACAAAAAAGCAAATCTGGTCGTTTCTATTGCTATGCAAATGATGCTGAGTGAGGAAATTTGAAAAATATTAGATTTTTCAAAGGGTATGAATAGTTTCGAGCACATCTGTATATATGCAAACATTCATTTTGCACAGACAAAAATACAAGAATACAAAAAAGCTGGGGACATAAATGAAAGACTCCTATTTG
Organism: Henricia sp. BOLD:AAB3569; assembly: GCA_037783545.1. Lineage (NCBI taxonomy): Eukaryota > Metazoa > Echinodermata > Asteroidea > Spinulosida > Echinasteridae > Henricia > Henricia sp. BOLD:AAB3569. Next base: position 145,449 of record JBBELK010000276.1, read on the forward strand.
GTTTTCTTATGGAGTTCTAAAAGGATCATCCAGGTTCCGAATAGTCCCAAATCGCACCGCAACAAGCTGAAGTCTGCAACATCAGTATTAATTTGTCGGTATATGACAGCAGCTTGTGGAATTAACCGAGTACATGAATATGATTGCGACTGAAACTTGGCTCAGTGGAACGCACCTGTTTCACCTCCTCAAGGGTAATTATAACCATCCTTTCTTTTCCACAAGTGAGGTTCTTAGCTTCTTCCCACTGGAAGTATGCAGGACGTCCCACGATTGAACAGTTCCTTACAGCACGAGGCCGACCCGCTATCAAAAGCAAGTACACATAATTGGCAAACATCAAAAGACTGAACTACCAAAGTTTTATGGAATATTCATTTGACTGTAATTGTGGTCTGCATGATTAAACATCAATCGATATCATGGTGCATGGCATACTTTTCAAGAAAAGATATTTCACTACAGGCATGGGCGATTCCAACATTTTGGATTCTGATTCCAATCGGATTTGATTCCATTTTCAAAACAAATAGTCCGGGAGCCCAGCAGGATTTCATCATAATTTTGAGTGCAAAATGTTTGAAGTGTGGGATTGGTAGAAGTAGCTGGGACATCTCCCAAACTGGCCTTATTAAGTGTCCCGGGTGGTGCGTTGGGAGGGGGCAGCCCCCTAAAGTCACCCAAAAATTCGGTTTCATCATAATTGAGAGTGCAAACCCAATTTTAGCACGGATCGTAAGGCCAACCTACACTGATTGAGAATTCGTTACTATATATTTGGTGCGTTAGTCACTTAAGAACGCGGTTAATTAGCGCTAATTAGACGTTTAATCATAATTCTGAGTGCAACGACAAAACGTTTGTCTATGTGCACCCTACACACGGCTGAACACAAAAATGCCACTTAAGAAAATTTCTGGTGGTGCGAACCCCACTTAAGAAAGGGTCAAAGGTTAATTAGGTCAAAGGTCACCAAAATTCAAAATGCGAATAGCAAATTTCAAACGTGTTTAATTTAAAAGTTTATTAACCATTTAAGAACAAGATATGTGGTGCTAAGTCTAATTAAGAACTAGGCCTTCAATTAGCACTAATTACACCTTTAATCATAATTACGAGTGCATCAATAAAAAGTGCCAATGTGTTCTTATAACCATACAAAAGCAAAATCACCCGCTTAAGAAAATGTTTTGTGGTGCGAACCCTGCTTAAGAACGCCAGCGCCCCTCCCCCTCCCCCGCTTAGCTACATCAGACCGATCACCCAATCCGACGATCTGGGCTTGTCAGGAGTTGAAGTTCCACTTTCATGAAAATCAACCCCCCGCCCCCCAAACACCCCCCCCCCCCCCCCCACCCCATCCCCCCACCCCCAACCTTCTCTGCAGATAGAGTCTGGCCAAACTCCGAGGCGGCTTTCACACTCACTGTCACGTCATCATCTCGCATCCTCATTCTCACGCAACCGTCCCCGTGCCTCCAGGTGCTGGCTTGTCATCGAAGCTGGACTAATGAGCCAAACTAAAACTTAATGATTAACTTGTTTGGACCTTTAAATAATTACAATCACATCAATACATTTAAAATGGTGACGTCGAGAACAATGCTGTATAAATATTTTAATTAAATTATGCAACACTTTAGATTTGTCCTTCAGAACATACGTTTGCAAAGTAACAGTGGCAAAAATTTTCCGTTTGAAACCATCGTCTTGGTAACTACGAAGCATAACAAAATACTTATTTCTTATGGCCAGTAATGCGTACGGGATTTGTTTTCAAGTACTCAAGACATGCAGCATTCAAATTTTCTACTGGCTCCCAAGAATTATGGCTAGTAGGAAAATTTTGCCACTTTACCAGATACTGCAAATTATTTTTGTATCTGCCTCTGAGGATATATTCAACCTCAAACTCGACATTGTTTGTAGGGAGATTTTGCGCCACACCAGGAACAATCTGAACGGAATTCTTGGTTTTCTTTTTTGCTTTAAGTGGCACAAAGGAGTCATCAGGACAATCTTCCTGTACCAAATCATCGACCGAAATTCTTTGCTCGGGATCTGTAGGGACAATGTCGTTATTTGGGCGAACGTATCGATCATAGACAAATTTCATACGATTTACATGTATTGGCGATAAAAGCAACTTATGATTTTCAAGATTTCTTACTCGAATATTTACTGGACCCGTTTGCTGTACAATAAGATATGGCCCTGTCCAAAATTTCATTAGTTTCTTTGATAGCCCTTTCTGAGATACTGGAAAATAAATCCATACCAGATCACCAACTTGATAATTTACTGGTTTAGCAGTTTCATCATACCGTTTTTTCATCTTTGCTTGATTTTCTTCGGTATGATGTTTTGAAACATCTCTAAACACTTGTAACTTTGAAACCAAATCGTGCATGTGATCTCTCAGTGTCTTGTCTCGATACTCAAGTCTAGGAATGAGTGTCACGTCCAATGGCAATCTTGCCTCTCTTCCATACAGAAGGAAAAATGGACTGAACCCCACCGAGTTATCTGCAGGAGTAGAACGGTAAGCAAACTGTATAGCCGTAATGTATTTATCCCAATCTGTCTGAAACTCGTTCACATAATGTGACACGGTATCAAGAATGACAGAATTAAAACGTTCTTGTACAGCATTACATTGTGGATGATAACTGGAGGTATTAAGTTTGTGAGTTTGCATAATGAGACAAACCTCACGAACAATGCTACTCATCTTATATAGACTAGGATTACTGCCATCTTGTCCACCCCCACCTATATACCACTCTCTCTGGAAGGACCCCACACCAGCCACAGAACGCAATATTTCCAGTCAATTGCTGACTCTCCACCAGCCAGGACAAGATGGCAGTAATATCAGTCTGCTTTGTCCATGTCTACGGGAAGGATGGGTATGGATCGGTCTTGGCGTAGGGCTTGGAGTGCTGACAGTTCTTGCCTTGAGATGTTAGGTCCGGTTTGCTTGGCTTGCTTGAGTACTTGATGGATTTGGAGTCGGACAGAATGTGTAAAGCGCCATGATAGATATGTGCGCTATATAAGATGCCATTATCATCATCATCTACGGTCGTCTTGCTGAGGTGTTGTAAGGCCAGTTCTGTTGACTGAATGATGTCCTCGACCGGGATGGCAAAGTTCATGCCGAGGGACAGAACTTTGGTTTCTGTGCGTGAGAGCGGTCGCTGCAGGCTGAGGTTGACCACGGTTTGGCTAATCAAGGCTGGCTGGGACCTGAAGGGCTTGGTATTGTACGGACGTTAGGATATAGATCAGTCTTAAAAATTATTGTCCGGCTCAGGGCGGACTCGGGCGCGCGGGTACGAGTGATTTTGTGAAATTTCCTGATCTGTTTACTGCCGGCGGGTGGTCCAAGGCGTGGTTACTAGATGACTTGGTGAGGGCTTGGATCCTGGAAAAGTGGCCGATAGTGTCAGAAGCATGGGCTAACTCTCTTTTTTTAGGGCAGCTCGGTGTGACCGGGTGCTAGAGAGCTGGAAGCTCGCAGTATGTGGTCTGACTTGTGGTTCCGGTCCGGATAGGTTACCCAAAATCAACAAACATACACATTCGCACTCCATTACCAAAGGTGGCTAATATTACCGATCTTTAACCAGTTCCTAAACACAAAACGGACGGGAATAACCCCCTGAAATCCATCGTATTCCTGTATTTTAATGAGGCTGGATCCGACACTGGGAATAATTCTTCCTAATTTGTGGAATTTGGTTCATTAGCTTGTTTGTGAATCAAGTGTAGAACTTGTGGGGGGGGGGGGGGGTATTGGTGTGGGGATCAGGACCGGGAGAGGGAACCGGGGACCATGGCGCCTGGGTCATGCGGTCCGGGAGGTGGGGGTCGGCAGTGCAGGGCGCCCGGGATGCAGTGCGCCGGGGTGCAGGGCGGGAATGGGAAGACGCAGGTGGCGGGGCTTACTGTTACAAGTGACCCTGACCTTCAGGATTTCCAGGCGTTCTTAAGCAGGGTTCGCACCACCAAACATTTTCTTAAGCGGGTGATTTTGCTTTTGTATGGTTATAGGAACACATTGGCACTTGTTTTATTGATGCACTCGTAATTATGATTAAAGGTGTAATTAGTGCTAATTGAAGGCCTTCTTAATTAGACTTAGCACCACATATCTTGTTCTTAAATGGTTAATCAGTGATTGATTTGTCATAAACTTTTAAATTAAACACGTTTGAAATTTGCTCTTCGTATTTTGAATATTGGTGACCTTTGACCTAATTAACATTTGACCCTTTCTTAAGTAGGGCTCGCACCACCAGATATTTTCTTAAGTGGCATTTTTGTGTTCAGCCGTGTGTAGGGTGCACATAGACATACGTTTTGTCTTTGCACTCAGAATTATAATTAAACGTCTAATTAGCGCTAATTAACCGCTTTCTTAAGTGGCTAACGCACCAAATATATCTTTCTTAAGTAACGAATTCTCAATCAGTGTAGGTTGGCCTTACAATCCCTGCTAAAATTGGGTTTGCACTCTCAATTATGATGAAACCGAATTTTTGGCTGCCCCCTCCCAACGCACCACCCGGGGCACTTAAGAAAGCCCGTTTGGGAGATGTCCCAGCTACTTCTACCAATCCCACACTTCAAACCTTTTGCACTCAAAATTGTGATGAAATCCTGCTGGGCTCAAGTTGGCCAAAAAAAGTTCCTGAAATTTTGTAGGAAGCTACACTCTACATGTACCACCATTATAAAGTAAAGATCGTGCTTGTAATTACAATAAGCCGGGGTGCCCATCTCTCCTTCAACAGCAAGGAGGCCATGCACACTCCTCCTTCGAGTTTGCTGTGGGGGGCCCGGGGTGGTTCGCCACTTCTCACACACAGCGAGTCTTCCCATACATTACCCATTTATACACCTGGGTTGAGAGAGGCAAAGTGCCTTGCCCATGCAAGAGCTAGCACACCACCATTGTATACATGTAGTTATGTCAACCAACAAGTTCAAATCACGACTCTCCGAGATCCAACAAAATTCTTCAAAAGAAATTATTTCTGTTTCAAGAGATCATGAGGTTCAGCTGCTTGATCATCTTGGATAAAATTATTCAAGCATGTCAGGCTGTCTTTAATATAATTGTTATTTCCACAAGGGCAGAAGTTAGATTTTCCGGAAGCTTGATCCCGGGTAAAATTCTATTAATTGGCATGACTGCCATGTGCATCTTTTTGTTGAACACCGGTGCATACATTGTACAAGTATTTACCGTATATACTTAGTATTAAGACTACAACCAAGAGATGACCACAATGCGTAACACTCAATGACGTACCGTTCAATGTCCTAAGTGGACATCTCTGTACAGACTCTGCAAGTCTTCCTGCTTGCGTTGCCAACCACGTGAAACCATCGGCAGTAGTTTCGCTTTCGCATGGACCTTCATGCGATAAAAAAGCAATACGTTATGTAATGCTCTTTGGTTCTCTAAGACTCCCATAGAAAAGAGCACATGTAAGCAAAATAAGCCATCATTTATGTCATGGGTCAATTTGTATCACTACACAGACCTTATACACAGACAGAAATTATTTTAGAAATTGGTTAGTGCAGCCTGGCTCTACAATATGGCAGTTTCATATTATATAATTTAATAACAGAGAAATTTTATCCTGAATGAATCAAGAGAATTTGATTGAACTTGGACATCAGTGCGACAAACAGATTTGCCATATTCTCGTGCTGTATCAACTGAAGTATAATCAACTGGGCCTAATAATCGGAGTGGGCTGGTATATAGACTGCCAAAGTGAATACGTCATCTTTTGTTGGCAATTGGCTCTAAACTAAAAATCACTGAACCGTGTCCCTGTGCTTTTGCAATTGTACTTTTTTTCTGACGGCCATGATGTTTAGAGCCAATTGCCATGGCAACGCACGTCACACTTCAGCTGTCTATTGTAACGACTGTGCAAGCACGGCTCTACGGTGGTTCAGGTCGCCTTCTACCGGAGGATTGGGACACGTAAGAAACGCATACATGTAGTCTTCGTCCTGCAGCCGATTTCACGAATCCTTATGGGTCATTCTATAAATTTGGGGTCCACTTTTTCCGTCCCCGTTACATCTGACATCTTGTAAAATGTTGTATTTTGTAAATTCCGGACATATTCTTTAAATGCCTTCTATTTCAAAGAGTGATTACATAAAATACAATTCATAAAAATATGGTTTGAAGGCATTTTTAATGATACTTGTATGGCAAATAGCAGTATGTCAGGTGTAACGGGGACAGAAAAATGTCACACGTTGGACCCCAAATTTATAGAATGACCCATATGCACTGCGTAAGCCCGCTTGCGCAACTTTTTACTGCATAAGCTGTGCAACATTCCATCAATAATTACGCGCAATTAAGCTATGGGGCTTATGCCATTTTCAAAAGTTGTGCAAGCTACGCACTTTTTTTCGTGAAATCGGCTGCAGGTGTTAGAAAGCAAGTTTGTGCACGGTCTTTTTCCCGACTCCGAGTGTTGTGTTGTCGACCTACATGTAGGCACAGTCAGAATGTTACGATATAAACAAGAAAACGCAACCTATTTTTCTCATTGTATTACGTACCTTCGATTATCACATTAAAGGAGCACTCCAAATTCAAATAAAACCTCTCAAACCGCTGCTTGTAGAAAATCTCTTTAGTTTCGATCTGAAATATGTCACCAGGATTACTGCTAGCAGTGAAATTTGTTGGTCTGTTCCATCCAGTTAGAACCGGTTCACGCCAGTTTACACTGGTTGCTGTTTTACCAGGAGCTGCTATAAGGCTGATATGTTAGCTGGGCAAATGTAACTTGTACCAAATGTACAACTTACATGAGGTTAACTTGCAGGGCAGAAATAACTTGAAAAATAAACTCATGAAATAATACAAAAAAGAATATTTCAGTGGAAAAACTTCGTACCTGTGACAGTAACATTGAAGTCACAAACAGCCTCATTCCCAGATGGGTCTTGAGCTCTGTACGTCACTGAGGTATCACCGATTTCAAACGATCCGCTCCCAGTTTGATAGCAGTTGGTTGCCAAGCAACTAAAGGTGACGTCAACTCCGCCGATGTTATCAGTGATTGATGGCGGTACCCAATTATACTGAGCATGACAGAATGAAGGCATGATGGGTATGATGACATCATCAGGACAATTTTGTATATCGGGTGTTTGTACATCTATAATATTTTCAAGAAGAGAAACAAAGATAGAACATTATAGACTAGTACCAGATGTCATTCGCAGGATTTAAGGATTTTAAAAGGGATCTTTTTTTTTTTTCGTTACCGGCCTAATTTTATTTATCTATATAAAAGTGTACTTTGACTGACGTCAAAAGAGTTGACCACTGTTTTGGTAGGCTCTTTATTTATTATTTTTTTGACAAGCTTAGCCTGACGTTAATATCATCGTATGTAATTTTCCAAGAATAGCAAACAAATATTCATAGCCATGTGTAGGTCGTTCAAGTATACAGAGAGTTCCTTAGTTTTCGCCATGTTCACAACAACTGAGGAAGACTCCACGATTGCACTTTAATTTATACTCTAGAAGCAGAGTACTGAAAATGACATTCCACAAATCGCTTACAATAGGTGAAATTCTTAGCATATTCCTAGAGGATGTACGCATCGTTGAATATATATATAAAACAATATGCAGAATCTTAGGAATGTCTAGAGCATGTGCAATTTCGGAGGAATGTGGCCAAATACCATGACTTGCAGAAGGGTATGAATAATTCTGAGCATGTCAGAATACAAACAATGTAGCATTCTCCTTGTTATGCAAATGAGGTAAAACCAAAGCCATTGGTCATTTAAACCTGACAACTAAAAGTATTCAACTATGGCCCAAATATTATGTGTCCACCTTTCATTCTTTAGAAAACCACACTTTTTTTTTTAGTAAGGGTATGATGATTTTGTTGTTAACTGTACATGATCCAGCTCGAGCCTTTCAACCGGCAGCCACGTCAGGGACCGCGGGGCTGCGCTGCGTTCCACATACGCGGACGTTTGCAAATTTTGGCAATGTTGGCCAAGAACTGGTGCCCGACTTTCCATATAGGAGTGCACAAAAGCACTGTAAAGGCTATGTCACACAGCCACTACGTACAATTAGCGCATATTCCACGGATGAAATTTGGTCATTCGTGGATATACGTGGACAAATTGAGAAAAGTTGGGGTCTTTACGTGAAATTTTGACAGATGTATCACGAATGAACCACGTTAAAACCACGGAAGAAGTACGAATAAACCACGCAAAGAACACGTAAATCTACGTAAAAGCCAAATCTGGCCCAAAATTACGTAATTTTAATGCGATATGTGCGCCGTATGCGCGATATAAAAGTGATACATCTGTGGTACATGCGTGAAAGGTCCGTTAAACATACGTGGACATACGTGGAACGGTCGTGGAACGGTCGTGGAAAGCCAACAATTTGCGTATGCATCTCGCAAAAATCACGCACAACTGCGTAAGATTTACGTAAGAATTGCGTATAAACTACGTAAAATACGCATAAACTGCGTAGATCTCAACCGACCAAAAATTTTGAGCAGTTCAAAACCGAAATCACGTAAAGTACGTCTGCCGAAACCCTCGACGGACATCTGCGCACATCGACGAATGAAAAACGCATGAAACACTTATGAATTACGTATATCGCGCATGTATCACGAATGACCAACATTTCATCCGTGGAATATGCGTGACATAGCCTTAACATCAGTGACAATCGTTGGCAGCGTTTGCGTAAGTGGAACGCAGCCCGGGTTTTCCTATTTAAATTATGTGACAACAGAACTATTTGTGCAATCCCATGGCCGGAGAACTGCACACAGGATCCAAAAAGCAGCGCTGCCCGCATTTGTGGCAGATGAAACACAAAACAGCAAGCATTTCCCAATGGCTGTTAATTGTCTGTGCTGAATTTTTAAGTTAAATTTTTAAGTCTGTACTGCAATTTTAAGACGCTGTCCTGGCCCGGATTTCCTAGGGGAATTAAGTTTCAACTTTTTAAGGGGTGCTAGTAGACACCTTCAGTAACAAATTGGATTTGGTAAGGAATTTGTTCCCAGACTTGCCAGACATCGGATAATTATTTCCCTGACTACCTGTCAAATAGCTGCTAATTTGTTGGTACAGTTTTTGTTTCTAGGGAATTTTAAAAAAATTAAACATTGTCGCACAAGATTGCAGTTACATTCGATACGGCCTACTTGCAGTGCACCTTGATTATGAAAACTAATTGTGTACCTACAATGTACATGTACCTGAGGTAAGGGATGGCGTCTCACAAATCACCCCAGCGTCCTCGGAATGTTGGCAATTGTGATAAGAAATGTGATCACACTGTTCAATACTTGATTCATTTCCAAAGCATTTGACATCGTCCAGAAGTATAGGACCTGTTCCTTCGTCAAAGTGAGCACTTTGCAATGCCTGAAGTGCAGAGGGATAGCCGAGCTGTCTGCAGATGACGTTTGCATCTTCAATGCTCCAGTCATCATCGCAAATTGTACCCCAGATGCATTTGTAGTAAACTTCCACTCGGCCTTCATGAGGTGTACTTCCATTAGCCAATCGCACTGCAACTGTTGTATAAAATGCTTAATTTTAAAATAAAAGCAAATGACAGGTGTTGTATGTACATGTGTAGTCCGGGGGAGTTGTACGCTTTGCAAACCATCTTTGTAAAGTACGAGTACCGAGTACGAGTACTCAACGCTGTCTTTTGGGCATTTTCATATGGATTAGACAAAATGTTAGTGCATAAGCTGTTGTAATATAATTAATTTTTATGTACATGTATGAATCCTTAAATTAATAGAATCCCGACAACATTCTAGGTATTTGAAGGTCCAGTAAACCCGACCAGGATTTACTAGTATTTTTGTCTGACCGCCATGATTTACTAGACTTGTTGCCAGTCTACTCAAAGTTACACCACAGTCCATCCCGTCTTTATTGCATCTGATGAAATAGTTGTTGCTACGAAAGCTTCATATGCTTAGGCCTATGAATTATTTTGTTAATAACACGGCTGCTCTACTGTTTTATTCACAAGAATAAAAAGTAGGCTTTATGTGTCATTTTTCACAAATGACACACAGTTACCCTGTCAATGGGTGAGGTCACAATTGTGTGTGTACGTGTTACGTGTATAGTGTTAGTGTTAACAGATCTGGGCCCAATTTAATGGAACCTGTTAGCACAAAAAAAGTTATTTAGCACAGAATTTCTTTGCTCTGTAAAATTGGTTACCAGCCAAAATTGTATGTCAAATTGTATTTTAGGAACAGGAGCAAAATATAAGTGTGGTCTAGTGGGAATGAACATTATTATTATTACATCACATACGATTTTGGCTGGCAACCCTCTATCTATGTCCCATAGCTTGGAGGCCGTTGGGGCGACATGCTGATGGCTCCTGAAACACAAGATCTCCAAAGCTCTCTGTCTTTAGCTGTTCTGATGAGCTGCTGAAAATCGAGGCCAGTCCAGTCTTTGATGTTATTTAACCACGTCCTTACATGTCTTCCTCTCTTCCTGGAACCATCTGTGCCTCCCTGCAGCATGATATTTGCAAGGCTGCCCTTTCATCTGATCACATGCCCAAACCAATTTAGCTGCCTGTATTTCACTATGGTTAACATATGATCGTGTTCACCTATATAACTTAACATCAGTTGCCATATCTGCTTGTTAGAAGTGTGAGAAGTATAGTGGACTTGGAGTAGTCTGCGCATACAGTTCATCTCAAAGGCGTTGACTGGCAACCCAGTTTTGTAAAATAAAGCAAAGAAATTCTGTGTTCAACAAATGTTTGTGCCAACGGGTTCCATGAAATTGGGCCCTGTTATCTTAATCAGAATTGTGACCTCAGAACAAATGCCGTGTTAACATGGCGTGTTAGTGTGTGTGTTGAATGTCGTGCGCACAACCGCAAATTGCAGTTAGTGAGGGCGCAATTCTGTGCTACTTGTTAGTGTTATTGTAACAGATCTGTTAACACGGCGTCTCGGGAAACCGTTTTAGCGTCAGTGTAATATATCTCTTAACAGATCTGTTGACTCGGCATCTAGCTTGGGAAATGTCAAGTCGGTATGGGGTTCTGTACGACTTTCCACACTAACACTAACACAGAATTGTGACCTCCCGGTCCGTGTTACTCGAGCTTAACCTCTAAGTGACTGAAATTTTCAAAATCTTCACGGAGCACCCCTAAAAAATCTCAATCTTGGATAGAATGCAAGATCTAACACATTTATCAGTTGTGTTGAAAATGAAACTCAATTTATTGAGAATCACGAAAGTTCCAAAATAATCAAAATTAACACCACCCACTTCGTTCAGATTAACTTAACAGATCTGTTAACATATCTGTTACACTAACACGTTGTGTAACATGTGGTGTTCAACTAAAATGAGATGTAACACTAACACGTCTTAAACATCACGTTAACATTGAGTTAACACGGGTGTTTGTTCTGAGGTCACAATTCTGATTAAGTTAACAGATGTTACACTAACACTAACACGCAACCCAGGGTTGTGACTTCGCCCTATGTACAGTGCAGACATTTAACATGGTGTAAACACCGTGTTAACAGATCTGTTAACATGGTGTTAACCTGGACGTTCAGTTAGAGGTCGAGATAATGCCGTGTTAACAGATCTGTTAACAGATCTGTTAAACTAACACTAACACGTAACACACACAGAATTGTGACCTCACCCAATGTATAATTTGTAAAACACGAGTCAAACTTTATATATTGTGAGTATATAAAAGTATACAAATTCCCAATTTGGTTGCAACGGAACTGAAAACTTGCGTATGTACCCGCCAGCTGACTGGAGCTAGTCTAGGGTCAAGCAACACAGACGCAAGCGTCCATGACATATTTATAAATTGGGTACCGAAATTAAGAATCGAGCGATAGAGGGCGTTATTACATAGTTTAGGTGGATTCCTGATCACGTTGCAACATAGGCAGTGTAAATTGTACCTCATCAGCCGATTTTAACGATCATGTGTTGATACTATGGTTTTCCGTGGTGCTAAATGGATTCGGAGGTTTTCAAACTGATGAAGGGTCGGGGTCACGTGATTAGGATGAGGTCAATTTCAAAGCGTTGAAAATCGTTGAAAATCGCTGAAATGGCTGTAACTTCTTTAATATTTGGTGTAGAACAATGATTTAAATGTCTACCTTAGGGTTTTAATGGTCAGGCAATTCACTGATATCAATGAAACTTCAACCCAAGCTTCAACAAACGATAAAGGGCACAATCTCAAGATGACGGTCATAAATTACTAGTGATGACATAGTTGGGCTGGGATGGCTTCGGGCTCAGCCGGGATGGCTTTGGGCTGGGCGCCAGGATGGCTTCGGGCTGGGCTGGGTGGCTTCGGGCTGGGCTGGGATGGTCGTTAGTTGGGTTTTTGTTCTGATTAAACCTGCGTGGGACGAACTAACCTCCTGAACCACGTGTAAGTACAGATTGTCAGAGAGGCAGTTCTGGCAAAGTGGCGCACCCTGTCTAAGCGGCTCGTACGGTGGCTGATGCAGCAGGGGGGGGGGGGGGGGGGATCTTGTTATGCACATTACTGACCAATACAAACAAAATACATCTGACATAAGCAGTAAAGCCCGCCACACACCTTTGCGATTTACCGGCCCATCGGACATCGGACCACTTACCGGAAATGAAAACAAGTTCGATTTGCTCCGGTCTATGGCGTGCGGTCAAACCGGCCCGAATTGTTTCAGCGCACACCTTTCCGGTAAGTGGTCCGATGATCCGATTATCTGGTAAATCGCAAAGGTGTGCGGCGGGCTTTAGAGAAGTCATTTTCTGTACCCCATTCCATGCCTGTATTATGCCATTTTGAATTTGTGCCTTTTATTGTTTGTCGAAGGTTGGATTGAAATGTTATGGATACCAATGAATTCCCCGATACTGAAAACCCCAGGGTAGACATTTAAATCACTGTTTTACTCCAAATTTTAAAGAAGTTACAGCCATTACAGCGATTTTCAAAGTCATTGTTCCTTGGGGGGTAATTAAGACATCTAGCTATGTGGCATTTTCTAATCATCCGATGCCCACGGACCTTAATTTCTTTACCACATGCCACCTGACTAGAATGACTTTTATTAAACCGGAGTATTAACAAAATGTTGTCACAGAAAATGGAGCCTAAAAAGGTAGCATTAACTCACCAGAGGGCACAGTGACATTGCTGCGTTCTTCTCCGCATGTCATTCTACCAATCTGACCACTAGGGCAAGATGAGAAAACCCATTCGCCATGATCACACTGGTCGATATTTAATTCGCTTCCATTGCATGAGATACTGAGAGTTAGACCTGACCCGGATTGATCGCTCTGCCAGACCCGGAAAGGAGAAGGGTAGCCGAGTTGTCTACAGATGACATTGGCCTCTTCAATGCTCCAGCTATCGTCACATATCGTGCCCCATTGGTCCTGGTAGTATACCTCCACAATGCCTTTGTATGGACTGCTGTCATTAACAAGACGCACGATAGCTGCAAAAAAAGCAGATCACAAGACTCTTGCCGTGGTTACCTAAGTCTATTTAACATCCCACCGAAATGTTACCGACGAGAATTTATGTCGAAGACGGTTTAAACACATTCCATTGGTGGAGAGCATTTCACAGATAAGGCACTCTTGTGTAGACCTTGTCCATTTAAAACACTTGTCTAGTTTGAGTACCCGTCCATGCCAGACCAAAACAACTACCGTACTTTATAACAAACGTCATTGCCATGAATTACACTGCTGTTTGAAAGACAAAAACTAAAAACGTGGGTGAGGGACGCAAATGCACGTTTTTGCCCCACCCCTCAAATCCCGAGGAGGACCACATGATTTTTCTTCCAACCCATTTATTTCAAGGACCAAGCTCTCTCGAGCTCCCACAAGAAAGTGCAAAGGTAACAAACCCTGATAATAAGAACACTTTTAGTACAACATTCTACAATGAAAATTTAGGTCCAAGTCTTGGTTTTCATTCCTCATAATACAAGGCTCCAGTTATATAGGGCCTATACAAGGTAAACTGCTTAAAGTTCCATTGAACAAACTTCGAATGTACTCTAGATCTACTCCATCTGAACAATCGGAGGATTGTAACTTACCACGGGGAGGAATGTTAACATTACACGTTACTCCAACTTCATGGTGATTGCCAATGTTGTACACAAATGGTCCCCCGTTATCACAATCCAGGATACTGGATTCATTTCCGAGGCATTCCACTTGATCAAGTACTACAGGCCCTTCCCCACGACCGAATCTGTTACGTCCCCAGGCATGGGAGGCAGAGGGGTAGCCCAGCTGTCTACATATAACGTTGGCATCTTCCATCGTCCAGCCATAGTCACTAAGCACGCCCCAGTAGCACCGGTAGTAAAGTTCAACTCGACCCTCATTAGGTGTGGTCCCGTCGGCGAGCCGAACTAAAACTAACGAAATTTTTACAGGATTTAAATGTATAGATTGTAATTCTTGTACGTATGACACTAACACTAACAGACCAAACTCAACGTGGTGCATTTTCCTTTCACATGCAGTTGTATTTTATCTTAGTAATTAACCTCTGTATGAATTACATTGTAGTCTTTTTCACAATTACTTCAAAATATGTTGCAAAAGTTACGATTACCGGAAAGGCAATTATTCAGCTGTAATACCTTACATTTCCAGGAATTTCCTTCCTCCATGTTCGTAATTACTGATAACTCATTCGTAATTACGAATTAATTATTTCGTAATATTATGAATTGTTTTTCATGTGCATGTACAGAAGTCCAAATTGGTCTTCCATGTTTTAAAGGTCCTTTTTAAAAGGTATTTTGGGTCTGGCACTAATTCATAATTACGAATTAAATATTTCGTACTTACGGATTACTAATTCATATTTACGAATTACTTAATTCGTAATTACGAAATACGTACATGTAATTCGTAATTACGAATTAGTTTCGTACATTTGTAATTAGTAACATTGCAGTGGCGTCATGGTCCTTATCGTACTCAACCCTTAATATTAGCTCTCAATAATTATGTTGTGTCACAATAAGCTCAATAAATTGAGAAATGTTAACGCCATAATACACTGTGTTCCTATAAGCTACAATCATGTAGGCCACTTTGCCCAATCTGCTTTCATGTAGTATGGATCTAGCCAGCCAGCGAGGTGTTGGGATCCACTCCCAATAGTCTAGTTCGCCGTTTGCTATGTCCAGTTGTTTAAGTTCGTTCACTTTGGGGGTTGGGGGGAGGGGTGGGGGGCGGCAAACTATACCTACATTTGTGAAAACATCATGGACTGCAGGCAGGAGACATGTTTACATTTTTTCGAAGTCTGAATGGCGGCCATCTGGTATTTAAACAAAAATGGCCACCTTGAACTTCTCAATATATTTTGCAACCCCGAAGGCTAATAAAAGTTTCAAAGTGTCACATGGGGCGTTTATAATTTTGTTCAGTGTAGTTACAAGATAATTTTTTTATAAAGCTAAATCTACATGTTGGGGTACAAGGAATCCAATATGCTAATTGTAAAAAAAGTACAGATTCGAAAAAGCACTGGTGTTGGCGGCCATCTCGGATTGTTTGACGTTTCAGACAATATTGTACGGTTCAATTAGAAAATAAACCAGTGGCCGAACAACTGAGGAAGCTGGGAGATACAGCTTATTTTTCCGGAGAGTCACGTGTATGAACACCTGTTGTATCAGACTGCACCAGCATCTGTAAGAGCCACTGAGACAGGGTGCGCCACTCTCTCTGATATTCCCTGGGACGCGTGGCTCCAGAGCTGAGGATAAGCCTCGTCTACACTGACAAACACTTGCAAACAAAACAGATATGTTTACTGATGTGTCTACAGTACATTGGCAAAAATGTCTACATTGGCAAAGCAAACCTCGTGACAAACGGTCACGTTCGTTACGTGAACTCCCCTTTAGGCGTATGTGCGGTGTATCGCGCAGATCAATCGGTTGGTGCAGATTCTTTTCAGAACGGGAAACCAACCGCCTACAAGTTGGGCGAGTGACCCGTACGCGGATTACCGGTAGTAACTCGCTACGTACATACGTGCGGATTACCGAGTTGGCCGATGCGCGGAGTAAAGGCGGATACACACTATCGCGGAAAAATCACACTGTTCCATTGGTTTGTACACAAACTGGTTTGCCGCTTGTGCGCGGCCTATCGCGACGCGCAAAAGTTTTGAGCTGGGTCAAAGTTCAAATTTGTTGAACTTTGACCGCGGTGCGCTGACCTTTCCAACGCGCAGCCAATGAGGTATCAGAGAAGCCTTAAGTTACTAGAGTGGAATTTTCTATTTTGGAATAATCGGCGATTGGGAGCTCATGCAATGCGGTGAGCGCAGCGCGAAAGTGTGATTTTTCCGCGATAGTGTGTATCCGCCTTCAGGCACATGTTTCACGGCTGCGCGGATTTGCATATCGTTGCAGCGCGGAATATATTGCACCCAGTATCCCACTGGGCGGATGACCACTTGCGAATAACTGTTGTGTGGATGATTATAGAAGTAGTGGTAAAGAGTACATTAGAAACATTTTCCATTCCATCAGTGAGCGAATATTGTAAATAAAGTGTGAGTGTTGGATACCTCAAATACAACTGGTCTCCCTAGTTACTCATTCTTCCGTGTAAAGTATTCAACTCCAATTCGGCGGTATATTTCCTCCAAAACGGACTCAGTCCCTAGGCCTGAAACTGCTCGTCACGTTTCTAGAACTAAGGTGAAAATTGTGTTTAGAGTCTGGCAGTCTGATGCCGGTATATGCCCTAGACGGGAACAGACCTGCCTCGCTCTGAATTCAGGTTGACTCCTAGGAAGCGAATAGAACGCCACAAATGGTGTCAGAAGTGGGATTGATTGGGGTTCATTAAAGTACAGCTTGTTTGTTCAAATAGAGCTGTCAATTCGTTGTGTGTCCTCAGACAAGGACGATTTCCAGGCTTGTGGAAGGTCAAGAGAACCTGTATATATATAACCGCAAGAGATCACGGTTGAGAAATAATCGTGAAAGAAGAAAGTGGTATCGCTTTGTGCAGGGATGAGTAACATCAGTAGAGAAATGGAACTGCAAAGGCTTAGAAGGGAAGCCCAATTTTTGCAGTTGGAAAGAGACCTCATGGCTAAGAAGCTAGAAGCGACCAAGAGATCCCAATTCGGGGAAGTATGAGTACATCCATGAGGGCAGGGCGTACGAGATACCAGAATGTAGATTCAGATATCGAATTCCGGTTAGCAACTGATACTTCGGGATACGTCTCACAGGCTGAGGCGAGTAGTGCGACAGCTTCGGCCCAGTTGTCTTCCAAGGTTGGGAAGTCAGCGGGATTTTGGGAAAGCACGTCCAAAGGAGAGGGTCGGACTACCGTAAGTCGACCAGAGAGCATCCTGAGTGCGATAGAAGAACTTGAGTAATTTTTCTCGGGCCCGAGAGGGGCTGCCATGGACACGAAGAGTAGTGTTGAACCCGATGGGAGTGCGGAGGCATGTCCTCCTAAGGTATCCCATAGTGAACTATTGTCGAGTTGAGACATCGGCGACAGAAGCCGAAAAAGTCTTTGCCAGAGCTAGGGCAAGCTATCCAAGAGTTAGTGGTCAGAGCGTACCCTTATATTCAGGTGGATTCGCGAGTCGGATTGGCGAAGAACCTTTTTCTGGAGGCCGTGGAAAGCCGGTCTGTGCGCGAAGGCATAAACCGGGCCCGTCCTCAAAATTTGGATGAGGCTATCCAGGTCGCATTAGAAACAGAAAACTTTGAGAGGGTTGAAAACATCATGGACTGCAGGAGACATACGTTTCCATTTTTTCGAAGCCTGAATAGCCTTGTCCAAAGCTGTCTCCAGGTTTTTTGCTGTACGAGAGAATATTGGGTCCAGCCCATGCAAGCTGCACACGGCATCAAAGGGAGCCACCGTGCGATCACGACTTCCATGATAGTACCAACCCGTATGGCAACACACTGGCTGCGTACATACAGCACTATCTGCGTACGGCCTGCCCTAGCTCGAAAGACAGCCTTTCATTCTCCTTCGCTTCGCTCATACGAATGAAAAATAGTTTGATTGTAATGAATGAGTCGAATAACAAGGAACATACGGATTTAGATGTTTTATTGATTACAGCATAGGATAGTGACCGTGAACTCTGATGCCGAGCACCTTTCACCTATTTCAACTGTACATGTTATAAAAAAACAAAGTACATTACAACGAATAATCATCAAATTAAAGGGTATTAGTAATACCTCCACCTGTGGAAGGTTAAGAAAATTAAAACAAAAGCATCTTGTGAGTTTAATTAGAACGAAAAAACATCTTCTCTTGGTATCCATAGGCTCTTCGGACATCGTCCGGCTCTCAAACTCAATTTTTTTTACAATTAAGAGTAATATTAGTACATTTTGGTGTTTACAAAGTAAAAAGGTATATCGTGTGGAAGAAATACATCAAAAATGTCTGAACACAACACGAAAAAGCAGAAATCGTAAGCATGAAAGATTTCCATGTGCTACGACAATCGGATAAATCTCTGGGATCGAAAACTCGCCCAGGAACATGGCAATGCTTTTGGCGTCAGTCCATGCAGCATAAACTGCTGGCGCTCGGAGGCCACGAAAAACCTCCTTTTATTATATCCTAGGACACCAAAAGGAGGCGTACTCCCCTTATCATTGCCACATTACCTAGGTTTGTTCCCGGGGGTTTTGAAACAAATTGGGATTTGTCAAAAGGGTTAAGCTAAAGAGAAAAAACCTGCATGCATCTATTCAAACATAGAGGCAACGAAAAAACACTCAACATATTGGTCCCACCTGACCAAGCGGCCTTTTGACATTGTCCGGTTCGTTTCAACTCAAATATTCAAATTCTTCATATAACTGTACAACAGGTTACTCTCGACGAGTTATTCTCTAGTTTATATACTTCATGCGAAAGCGAACGCGAATGCGAATTTGAACCGGGCTTTAACCAGCCCTTGAAGCTTTTCAAGTTTCGAATGTGAATCTTGCATAGCAATAGTATTACAGCCATTATTCTGGAAAACCAAGCGCTTTAGGCTTTTAAAATTCACCCGGTAACAATGGTCTCGTTCACGTTACAACCCTTATAACGGAAATTAACAGTTACATCAATGTATATGATATGTATTTGAACCAAAGCGTCATACTGTTCTTAGCTTGATTCTACTTGAATTATTTATATGAAGGACCGAACACAAGAACAGAAGCAGTAAACTACGCCCGATAGGCTCGCCGAAGTACATGTACATGTACATGTATTAGAATTATAAATTCATACTCGCAAGTGTAACCGAGGGGAGGATATGTAGGAAAAATAAGTTTGAATATTTTTCCAAATTTAAATGGACTCCAAGCCCTCGAAAGCAATGGACGTGTAGCAGTCAAACAGGGGTATATTACAAAATATGGTTTTTTTTATTTCCGTCTCATTTACTTAAGTTATACCCAAGAGTAACGGTTTCAAAAGTTAATTGGTCTCAAAAGAGAGATTACCAAAAAAAAACGACAGTCAACACCGAACCTGTGGTATGAAAAAGAAAAAGTTCTAGTTAAGTACAAAATATACATTAAATACAAAATATACTGTTTGATACTATTACCGGTAAGTAATATACACGTACATGTACAGTAAGTGATTTTATGATGTCAAGGATGGCAGAATTTTAAATATAAGGATTCTTGTCAGAATATTGCACTATAAGAATTGCTCAGAGATATTGCATTTATAATAAGGAAACAATGTTTCAATGATATGTACATGCATAATTCAATTTCATTCCTACCAATATATGCGTTGAGGAACTCGCACTATTGCATGTGCGATGCACTATTGCATGTGCGATGCACTGGTCCAGTAGTTACATCAACTAGTTGTCCACCTTACATCTGTACGAAACACATTTAAACTAATTAAATTTAATTACACAGAAGACCCAATATACCAAAACCCCATAAGGTACGTGTACATTGTTGATGGATAAGTTTTAATAGGAGGCACCCTCAGCGAGGAACAACCAAAACATGTACGCATGCTCCCACACTAATATAGAATCACCATCAACATTGAACAATATACCAACACTTAAATTCAATGTTTAGAATTATTAAATACAGATTTTTAATCACCAAACCCTTGTACTTTTAAGTCAATCCGACTTTAGTACATGTAATCTGGATCTTGCAAAATAAAATGACTTACGAACTCACAAAAATAGATTGTGCAACTGCACTCGCAAAACTTACTATTCCAAATGGTGCACTGCAATAGCGCCCTCAAGAGTACACACAAAATATTTGTAATAAATATAACCCGTGTACGAAATCATTGGCTGCAGCTCAAAATCACACCCAAGTCAATAAAAACTCGAAAATAGATGGTCGCTTTCCAAAGACTTGCCCGCAATCTCAAGATACACTCAACGAACACAATATAACTAAATATATATACATAAATGTGTACATGTACTCACCAATGACGGACGACAACCGGTGCCAAATGCCCACCGTGTTTGCTCGTGGCAATGTGTATGCTGAAGGCAATAGTCGCACAAGCGGAATCGTAATAAATTTAAATGTACCACGCCACAGTGTCTGCAAATTTGCTGCACAAGCCAAGCAATATGTAACAATATACAGTTGAAGAAGATGACTAAATGAAGGTACAAAACATCACAGCAAATAACAGGAGCTCTTTACATCAGCATGGTCTAATGTGGACTGACCCACACCTAGCCTACATTACAAGAAGAACCTGACAATAGCCCAATGGAATTTCAGAAATGCAATTGTAAGTCTAGTAGGAGAGGCATGACAAAGCACTACCCTGAAAAGGAATGCAGTTATAAGGAAATGTAAATTCTATGTAGATGAACCTAGGGACCTGGCAGGTCATATAGCCTGCCTGGTCACACTCGGGCCCAGAAAATTTGTTTTGAAAAATAATGTTTTAAAACCTGCAATGTATGAACCACCTATTTATTGAAGGTCACATCATTAAAAACTGCTTATGAACTTCAGTGATTTTTTTTTTAAAAGAACTTGCCTCCAATATGTCATTGGAAAGAGACACTCTCTCAACAAGTATAAATTTACACTGATGTTACAATATTGCAATATCTAAAATCTCTAAGTCCAGAAATGTTTATATGACCTACCCTAGTTTATCACTAGAGGACAGAGATTATCTCAAATAGATCTACATTTATTATGACTTATGAGGTTTTATATTTTTTTTTAAAGTGTGTTCCCTATATCTATATAGAGTAACCTATAAAGTCAATACAAGGTAATATTCAACATTTCAAGAAAAACCAAAATTAGTCAAAACTGGTCCAAAAGTGTAACTGCTGGATTTAAGAATTGAATCCACCTATTCAAAATACTGTAGAGCACTTGATGCATGTAGAAGCACTCGACACATTAGCCTGAGAACCTGTTGATAAAAATAGCTTGTCACTCCCAGAAAGATAACGATTAATAACCAAAATACATGTTTCCAGTGCAGAGTTGGCCCAAACTGGCTCAGAAGTCCCAACAAGACTAAAAGACAGTTAAAACCAAGCAGGAATTGCACAAGAGGTACAACTTCAGTAGTGGCCATTTGTCGTCTTACCAGCACTGAACGTGGCTGTCTAAAAGGATTACGATGATACCCTTTTCTAGTGCGCTTAGAACGTCTCAATCGTTTCTTAGGAAATGTAGGTCTACTACTGGAAGCTGCATCCGAAACCATTTGTGGAAGCACAACACCTATATCAGGATCAGAGTCCGATTCCGAATCTGATTCAGTTCTAGGTGTAGACTCCGTTGGAAGATCATAAAGCGCTTCCTCACCGCGACATAATTGTGAAGGTACAAGTTTAAGATTTACAGAATTTACAACCTTCCGAGGACCAGAACCATCTGCCAACTGATTGCTTCTTTAGCAACACAAGATCACCACATTTGAACTTATTAGGGTTTACTTTAAGGTCAAAGTGTGCTTTACTTCTGGCCAACTCCTTATCAAGCTTTGCTTTCGCAAGTTTGTAGCTCTCCTCCATTCTATGTTGATGAAGAGATATCCAGTTGTTTTCATATGTTCTCTCCTCACCTAACAACAAATCAACTGGTAGAACTGGTTCTCTACCAAACATAAGATAGAACGGAGAAAAACCTGTAGACGAATGTTCTGTGCATTTGTAAGCAAAGATAAGTTCAGGTAGATGTTTTGGCCAAGAAGCCTTTTGTTTTGCAGATAAGGTTCGGAGTAAATCATGCATTGTCCGATTAAATCTCTCACAATGAGGATTTCCTTGCGGATGATACGGAGTGGTATGAGATTTAGAAATATTGTACATGGAACAAAGTTCTTTAATAAGAGCCGATTCAAATTGACGACCTTGGTCGGAATGTAAACGCTGAGGCAAACCAAAACCTTGGCAGTGGTCTTTGCAGTTTGGTCTCTAGTTGGAATAGCAACAGTAAACTTGGAAAAAGCATCTGTTATGACCAATACATTTTCTATATGTTCCGTTGATGGCTCGAGAAGAGTGAAATCCATGGAAACGACTTCCAAAGGTCGTGAAGCATGAAGATGACCCAATGGGTTTCTTACAGATGGTCTAGGTGCCTTAGAAATAACACAGCGCTCACAGTTTTGAATCCACTGCTTCACATCACGATACATGTTTGGCCAGTAACACCGATGACGAATCAAGGACATAGTACGCTCTTCTCCCTGGTGTCCAAAATCGTCGTGTAGACTACTCAACACTTTATACTTCAGAGCTTCTGGCAAAACAAGTTGATGTAAAGGCCCTAATTTTGGATCTTGAACATCCCGATACAGAACACCGTCGACAACTGAAAGACGTTTGGACTGTCTAATCAACCCTTTCACAACACTAGTTTCTAAGCTAAAATTTGAAGAGTTATCTTGACTTATCCAGTGGCTTAAAAATCGACCGATGTCGGGGTCAGCCTTTTGCAATTCACCCAACTCGTCCTTAGTATAAGATGGAAAAGTAGTTCTGCTGGTACAAAACTCTGCAGCCACACGAGCTGATCCCAAATCAACAGAAGCTTGACAAGCTTTAACCTGCACCTCTACTGGTACACTAGTACACGAGGATAAAGGAAGATAACAACTCGTCACAGACTGTGAGGTTACAAGGTCTCTGTCAGGTACAGTCGAGAATTGTCGAGAAAGTCCATCGGCATTACGGTTTACTTTACCAGGCCTGTAAATAATGTCAAAATTGAATGGAGCTAGATTGGCTACCCAACGCTGCTCAGTAGCACCTAACTTAGCAGTAGCTAAATGACTAAGTGGGTTGTTGTCAGTCCGCACGACGAAATAAGAACCATACAAGTAATCTTTGAACTTTTCAGTAACCGCCCATTTAAGTCCCAAAAGTTCCAGTTTCATCGAACTGTAGTTCTGCATTGTCTGCTCCTTCGTTCGAAGTGCTCTACTTGCATAGGCAATTACCCGTTCCTGTCCGTTCTGAACTTGGGATAAAACTGCACCGAGGCCAGACAAACTCGCATCAATGTCTACAACAAATGGCTGGTTGAAGTCAGCATAAGCCAAGATCGGTGTAGAGATGAACTTGGATTTCAACTCATCCATAGCTTGTTGACAACGCTCAGTCCATTGGCTACGAAAAAACTTCGAAGATTGTTTTTGGCACTTGCCAACCAACTCATGTAAAGGACGTGCTATTCTGGCAAAATTAGGAATATAACGCCGATAATAACTGGCGAAGCCCAAAAATGAACGCAACTGTTTCACAGTACGTGGAGTAGGCCAGTCCCTAACAGCTTTGATTTTATCAGGATTGGTCGATATTCCTTCGGGTGACAGGACATGTCCCAGGTACTCTATCTTCTTGCAGAAGAGATGACACTTTGAAGGCTTCAGTTTAAGATTGTGTTGCCTTAAGCGACTAAACACCAGATCCAGATGTGACAAATGCTCATCGAAAGTCTTCGAGTAGACGCAGATATCATCCAAATACACAAAAAGCATTTGATACATCAAGTCACCCAAGGTGTGTTGCATCAATCTCTGAAAGGTAGCAGGAGCGCTACAAAGTCCAAATGGCATACGAGTGTATTCGTAGAGTCCCATGGGTGTTATAAAAGCAGTTTTTTCTCGATCAGACTCTTCAACTCGAATTTGATGATATCCGCTGGCTAAGTCAAGAGATGAAAAATACTGTGCACCAACTGGAGCATCAATGAGTTCAGAAATACGAGGGAGAGGAAATGCATCTCGCTTGGTTACAGCATTCAACCGCCTGTAGTCCACACACATACGTAAAGAACCATCTTTCTTACGAGCAAGAACAATAGGGGCTGCATATGGACTACAACTCTCTGTGATGATATTATGGTCGAGCAATTGCTGTATATGACTCTTAACTTCATTATATTGGTTAGGAGGTATGCGTCTAAATGTTTGAGCGACTGGTTCATTGTGAGTAGTACGTATATGATGTTTGATTGTGTCCGTGTCTCCGAAATCAAAATCGTGTTTGGCAAAAATGTCCTGATGTTTGTATAGTAATTGATTAATCTGTTCTAATTGTTCATCGTTTCCCGCGAAGTCACTCTTGTCAATATGTACAGAGGGCACCTCGAAAGAAGAAGCCACAGATGCATCACGCAAAACATCAATCTCACTAACATGTATCTCGTCAATAGAAACAGAAAATTCTATATTCCTAGAATTACTAACAACATCAGACACACCACGCAAAACTCCAATGCGAGTGTTAGGATGGATGGTCACACCCGACGTTGATACATTGTCAATCCTCACTGGAAACGTCTTGCCAATCTCAACCAAAGTTGATGGGACTAAAATTCCAAGTGGTAGGTGATCACTATTTCTTAAGGGTTCCACTACCCCAACCATGTACGGAACTTCCTTAGATGCGTAAGCATTTACAACAACTGAACACTCTGGTGGTAGGAAGACAGAAATTGAAGCTAGTTTTACCATAGCGACCGATGTACACTCACTAGCAGATGCAGTTGCTTGCAAATTTAAAAGAGTCTTCAAAAGTCGTACAACAGAAGATGTAGAATCTGTCCCCTCATCAACCAGGTCAGCTAAGGGTCCCAAAACATTCATGCCTAGAAGACCAGGTACACGTCGCTTGTCTTCAAGATTATGTGGATCACAAGAGTCTTTTACCACTAAGAAACCCACTTTTGACAGAGTGAAATTGTCAAAAGACAAATCTAACTCTAAATAACCCACATAAGGTATCTCTAACCCATTAGATGTAGTGATGCGTAGACAAAGAGTATCCGATTGCAGCTCAGCACCTACTGGTTCAAAATAATGACGGAAACATTCCTCAGTAATTGTTGACACCATAGATCCTGTGTCTACTAAGCAGTCAATCTCAACATTGCCCAAACGCACTTTCAAAGTAGGACAACCTGCAACAAAATTGTTTACAAACTGAGTCTCTTGACGTCTGGAGGACCACAGTCAACGAGAGGTTCTAGTTTCCCTCCTTAGACGAAGGCTTATTACCAGCTCGCTTTAACTCAGTTATGGTGTCTTCAGCCTGTTTCAGCTTCCATTGAAAGCAGTTACTCTGAATATGTCCCACTTTCTTGCAAAAGGTGCAAGAACGAGGAGTAGAATTCCTAAAGCTAGGTTTCGTAAAGGACGACTTTATTTTATCCACCGATGAGACAAGTTCTTGCACATTTTTCCTTAGATCGTCAATCTGTTGTTGTTGTTTCTGCATAAGATCAAGCAAAGCTGAAGTTTCCGTAGTTGCACGAGAAGTCTGCAAACTAACATTAGGCTTCGACTCTCGCCTAGATTCTTCGGCCCATTCTAAAGCCTCAGCCCGCAAATTGAAGAAGTCTACTTCAAGATTGTCACGAAGATAACATTTTAGATGTTTACGTAATATAGAATCGGAGACACCGTCGGCAAACTGGTCGTTCAAAAGTTGTCCTTTGTTTGACAAGAGATGAGAAGATTTCCTTGCTGCACGATCAAACAATTCAAGGAGACTATGTGAATAATCCCTTAAAAATTCCCCCTCTTTCTGCTTACGTTCAAAAAAAGTCCTTTGTAACTGAACAGAGGTCTCCTGATTACCATAAGCATCCCACAGCACTTTAAAAATCTTCTCTACTGACTCCTTACCCCGAAACTTTACTTCCTCTTTTGCTGGCCCATTTAGATGCTGGAAAATAAAATCGACCCTTTCGAGATTCGAAAGTGGACGTGATTCTATGGCAGTTTTCATGTCGTAAATCCAATCCTCCAATTTCCCTGCTGACAAGCCCGAAAAAGTAGAAAGCTTTCTCTGGCTCGGCATCAGTAAAAAAGTAGGTGTTTTGGACTTAGCCGATTCAAACTCCTTCCTTAAATTCTCTATTTCCTCAGCTAGACTATCAACTGATAATTCCTCACCACCAGTAGCCATTGTTACAATTTACAATTCACCTGCTGTTGATGATGGGGAAAGATGGGTAGTACAATCCTAGCGCAGCTCCTTTTTAAAAAATGTTTTTTAAAGAGAGCGAATGCATGCACAAATACCTTATTAACTTTGATGTAGCAGCAGCAAAAAGCGATGCGATGCGTAAGCAGCACCAGCACAACGCAGTTCAACCTCTGGGCAATCTGGCACCAGTCGTAGCCGTCACATGGTGAAATCTTCCAACCTGCAGTCAAAACTACAACCGTGTTACCGTAATGTTTACACTCATATATAAATACAACAAAACCCAGATTAAACTACACCGCCAATATCAACTGTACGAACCGCTTAAAATCTCAGATAAGGATATTCAAATCACACACAATTTCAATCTACAACGCACCACAAGCACAACTAGAATTGTTCCACAACCATAAAGTAGTTCAGAGCACAAAATATGTGTACAAAACAGTCAATTTAGCAAAAGTGCTCAATCACTCAAAAGCCACAGGTTCAGTTTAAATACAAAAACCTTATATAAATGTCCACAGACCATACTTTAGCATCGACGACCAAAACTCCGAGTCACCGTCGAAACACTGACGTAAAAAGCACCCTCGAGTAAACAGGACACTCCACGTGATGAATGTACAAGAAGATGTAGAAATACAAACGATGAGTCCCCTTCGCGTCACTCTTCACACGCTCCAACTGACGTATATCAAGTATTGACTGTCGTTATATTTAAATATGAACTATTTACCCCAGTTATGAATGACCAATGCTGCACATCCCATCCTCGTCGCCAAAATGTAACCGAGGGGAGGATATGTAGGAAAAATAAGTTTGAATATTTTTCCAAATTTAAATGGACTCCAAGCCCTCGAAAGCAATGGACGTGTAGCAGTCAAACAGGGGTATATTACAAAATATGGTTTTTTTTATTTCCGTCTCATTTACTTAAGTTATACCCAAGAGTAACGGTTTCAAAAGTTAATTGGTCTCAAAAGAGAGATTACCAAAAAAAACGACAGTCAACACCGAACCTGTGGTATGAAAAAGAAAAAGTTCTAGTTAAGTACAAAATATACATTAAATACAAAATATACTGTTTGATACTATTACCGGTAAGTAATATACACGTACATGTACAGTAAGTGATTTTATGATGTCAAGGATGGCAGAATTTTAAATATAAGGATTCTTGTCAGAATATTGCACTATAAGAATTGCTTAGAGATATTGCATTTATAATATAGAAACAATGTTTCAATGATATGTACATGCATAATTCAATTTCATTCCTACCAATATATGCGTTGAGGAACTCGCACTATTGCATGTGCGATGCACTATTGCATGTGCGATGCACTGGTCCAGTAGTTACATCAACTAGTTGTCCACCTTACATCTGTACGAAACACATTTAAACTAATTAAATTTAATTACACAGAAGACCCAATATACCAAAACCCCATAAGGTACGTGTACATTGTTGATGGATAAGTTTTAATAGGAGGCACCCTCAGCGAGGAACCACCAAAACATGTACGCATGCTCCCACACTAATATAGAATCACCATCAACATTGAACAATATACCAACACTTAAATTCAATGTTTAGAATTATTAAATACAGATTTTTAATCACCAAACCCTTGTACTTTTAAGTCAATCCGACTTTAGTACATGTAATCTGGATCTTGCAAAATAAAATGACTTACGAACTCACAAAAATAGATTGTGCAACTGCACTCGCAAAACTTACTATCCCAAATGGTGCACTGCAATAGCGCCCTCAAGAGTACACACAAAATATTTGTAATAAATATAACCCGTGTACGAAATCATTGGCTGCAGCTCAAAATCACACCCAAGTCAATAAAAACTCGAAAATAGATGGTCGCTTTCCAAAGACTTGCCCGCAATCTCAAGATACACTCAACGAACACCACTACAATATAACTAAATATATATACATAAATGTGTACATGTACTCACCAATGACGGACGACAACCGGTGCCAAATGCCCACCGTGTTTGCTCGTGGCAATGTGTATGCTGAAGGCAATAGTCGCACAAGCGGAATCGTAATAAATTTAAATGTACCACGCCACAGTGTCTGCAAATTTGCTGCACAAGCCAAGCAATATGTAACTGTAACCCGATAGAGCAGTTAGCGAGAATTTGAGATAAGTGAACTAACTAACTTGCTCTACTCTATGTCCGAGTGGTTAACACTACTGTTAATACTAAATGATGGTAGAGTGTGAGACCAAGTTTTGTGTCTTATGGAAGTGATATGATTTTATTATCAAATTTACAAAGGATGAGTGTATCAACAATAGACGTATCAATAATGGACGTATATGAACGACGAATTACGAACGATCGTATATTAAACTTGAACGACAGTCAATATTAAAAGGACTTGAGATTAGCTGTAAAATAAAATAAATGTCAGTTATATTAAATGAAATTATAATGGTTTTGGATCAGTCTATGAAGCAAAATTAATATTGAGCAGAATGTTGTACCAAAATAATTATAATCTATGAATAATACACAATTCCTTTTTGTATGATGAAACGTATTAGTCATTGAAATGAAAATAAATGAATTTTTACGATTGAAATGTACAAATAAAACTATTTACAAATAAATTACAATTAAAATAACTTGTGATAATTCAGGATGGAATTGCAATGCAATTAACTGCAAATAAGGCCCAGAGTGAGAAAAGGGCACATGACAATTGTGACCAGGATCACAGAAATATTTCATTGACTCCGAATTCCATCTCCAATTAAGGAAATGGATATACGGAAACACTAATTTTGTTTCACGTTTCAAATAAATAGTGAATTTTTATAATACAATTACCTGGACAAATTGTTGGCAAAATCGTGTAGTCACACAAGATTATTGGATTGTACTAGCATGTAGTCTGTAACAAAAAATAACATAAAACCATATTATAATATTGATTTGCAACATCTTGGCATTGATCATTACATTTGATGAAGTCAATAATAAAATGGGATCTTTTAAGATTCTGGGTCAAAAACTATTGTCGCAATAAACTAAAATATAAATCGACGACAGCCCTTGACCCAGTCTCAGAAAAAGGCCCATAAAAACAAACAATAAATCTGCTGTTTTATTAACTTACCACTCGGGTGAAAAGCGTTTAGCACCATTGCCGTGTCGAAGGTAGACTTGGTAGAGCTGACAAAACTGAACGGCAAAAAGACTCGTAAAAAGGAGCAGAAGTCGCACCCAAAATACACAGAAGTAAATCTTGTGAGTGCAGTACAGATCAGCCGATGACTCACACGGCGAACTCAGAAAACAGAGTGTTCAAAATGTCAAATCTTCGCGCCACAAAACAACGGTTGAGCGATCATGAATGGAATTCGCGCCATCGCAATGTTTACACGTCGGATTGGTTTACGCTGCTATGACGCCGTGGCTATAGTAACGATCTACGTCGCAAGAGGGCGCTGTGCATGTGGAAGTTGGATAGCGCGTACGGAGTGCGGAGAGCGTGCGTACGGTTTGCGTGCGTGCATGTGAACACGTGAGGCCATGACATGTCCTACTTCCAGATAACAAAAGGTAAGTTAAAGTACTTATTTGGTATTATAGTAATCGGTAAATTTCTACTTAAGGGACCTGTCGGGTTCGAATAAAAGTGAAGATCCCGACTGGTCACATAACAATATACAGTTGAAGAAGATGACTAAATGAAGGTACAAAACATCACAGCAAATAACAGGAGCTCTTTACATCAGCATGGTCTAATGTGGACTGACCCACACCTAGCCTACATTACAAGAAGAACCTGACAATAGCCCAATGGATTTTCAGAAATGCAATTGTAAGTCTAGTAGGAGAGGCATGACAAAGCACTACCCTGAAAAGGAATGCAGTTATAAGGAAATGTAAATTCTATGTAGATGAACCTAGGGACCTGGCAGGTCATATAGCCTGCCTGGTCACACAAGTATACAGCATTTATGAAAATTATTCCATTTCAAGCAATAATAATTCCACGTGAAGATTTCAGAACAGCGTAGTCATCAAATATAATTGAATAAATGTTTGGTACTGCAAAATTCGGAAATTAGAATAAAGCAACGACAAAGACATGCTAAAGCTTCAAATTATTTCTGCACTTTAAGTCAAATATTGAACTAATGAATCAGACAATGTTGACGAACATTTCCTTTTTTTTTAAAAGTTAACCAAACTGTGCAAATTTCCTTCAAGTCTTCTGTCCTATCTACAAAGTAGTTTGCTGTTGTTCCCTGGAATTCGTAAAAACAGCTTCATATCCACAAAATTCATTATCCTTCTCAAAGCATTCTCCTCAAAGCACTGAAAAGGGTGAAATTTTAAACATTTAGTAAACTAATAAACATCAAATTTAAATTTGTTCCATTAAACGTTATTCCAGTATATTTTCGGAGGCTTATGCAAGCAAGTTGCTCAAATTAATTTTCTGCTTGCTGTAAAAACAAAAACATGCACGAAGAATCAGAAAAAAAGTGCTGTTTCAAATAGGCCGTAAAAGGTCGATCCTTGAGTCACAACAATTTGACTTATTTTTTGTTGGCCTATATGAAAATCAAATGGGTCATATTTGACTGAAGAAAATGTACAATTGCTTTTGTAAAACCATGTGGCTTTGAGAGACTCCTTTCAACATTAAATTTACAAAAATTTAATAAGGGCATTTCGA
Organism: Henricia sp. BOLD:AAB3569; assembly: GCA_037783545.1. NCBI lineage: Eukaryota > Metazoa > Echinodermata > Asteroidea > Spinulosida > Echinasteridae > Henricia > Henricia sp. BOLD:AAB3569. The sequence goes on from JBBELK010000276.1 coordinate 176,788, forward strand.
AATTGTTAAATCTGCCCAACAATTTATAATACTTCAAACATTGTGTACAAAGCATGTGATAGTGAGTGAAATTACATGTAGTAGTTTTTAAGAAAGTGGGTAGTTCTTCACTCAGATTCACTCCTAAATTTCGGGGTTTTTTTCTATCATATCTGAACTAACTGATGCTTGCAAGTCATTTTAGGGAAAAATAGTAGTGGATAACTTCTCTGAAATCGTTGAGCACTTTTTTTACCGAAGCCAATAATATGAAATATCATGTTTGCCTGCTGACTGCTGATCGATCGATCGATCAGCGACTGGAAAAGCAGCGACATTTTTATGCACTGTCCTGTCCAGTGTGTACTCTGGGTACCAGACCGACACAGAGCTGTTGTGAATTATGGAAATTAGATGACGTCATGCATTTCACCGTGTCACACAAAGGTATGCCAGGAATTCGCTCGGTATTTTGCGAGCGATTTATACGGAATACAAAATACTGTCTTTTCGACTGTATTTCAGGTGCGCCCTCTGGCGGCTAATGGTGAATAGTCTATGTACGTCGTGTATCGCGCGCCAAAAGGCAGTCTTGCCAAAAGACTAGCCAGTACAGTGAACTGCATGTTACCAGCAGTTGGGTCGATCACTGGCAAGCTTGTTGTGCCAGTATCAATTCTACTTCGTCATCACCTTCCACCTCGGACTTACAATGAGATTACATTCTCCACCGGAGTATTATGTCACGCTTGAGAGTATCTGAAAAGAAACTCAGTGGATAAATAGGACCCCGCGCTCACAAGTCCCTCAATACATTTTTCCGTGCCGGAGTGATCACGCATAGCGATGGACAACGTGACTGACGTAGACGTGCTGGAACTGATGGCTCGTGTCTCTGATGAGGGTGACAGCGACACTGTGACGGCACCTGAGCAGGACCTTGGGCCTGGGTGCTCGTACTGGCCGGTCGGTGGCAATCCATCAACCGCGGGATGTACGGACAAAGTCGACAGACCCAAAGGCGGAAAAGCTACACGCAAGAGATCAGCTCCAGATACCGTAACTTGGAATGAATTCACAAATATGACGGGCAAAATTGCCTGCCTGGCAGAAGCTATCGAAACCATGCAAAATGTCATTCTGAACCCAACCAAAATGGTCAAGGTTGCGGCCGAGTCCGATGACGATTCAGATTTCCCAGATTCGGCCTCTAAAGCAGCTGAAGCGCTCTTTGCTGCAGGTAATTTGAACACTAAAGATGGGGTGTTTGAGGATTTCGATCAATTATATGAAGATTCCCCAACAAGTGACCCAGTAAATGACAAGCTGGCAGAAATTGTGGACAAAATGGTCCGACATAAAATGCCAGAGGAAAAGGCGGTCGATAAACTTAAGGCTTTGTATCGACCATCCAACATAAAGAACCTCGAGTGCACTCGGGTAAATAACGAGATCTGGACTTTGTTGAAGCCAAAAACTAGATCTCTAGATATCAAGTTGCAAAAAGTGCAACAGGCAGTGTTGAAAGGGATAATTCCCATTGTCGATGTGATTAACTCACTGATGAATAATGCAAGCAAAAGTAGCAAGGGTGAAATCACCAAGTTACTCGATGCTATAGCGGTCATGGGACACGCAAATCATCAGTTGAATCTCAGGAGACGTGAACTCATAAAACCGGACCTTAATAAGGATTTTACCGGTCTCTGCTCTGCACAGGTCCCCATAACTGGGTTACTATTCGGGGACGACTTGGCACAACAGTGTAAGAACATTAAACAAACGAGCAAAATTGCTAGTACAATGGGCACCATGAACCCGCGAGGTTCAAACAAGCGACCGTCCCAAAGAGGGCAGTCGCATTTTTCCTATCGCCCAGGTTTCAGAAGAGGGTCGGCAAACTTTCCAAGACCGAAGTACCGCCCCAGTCGCCGATTCAGTACCGGGGCGCCAACGCGCCAATTGGAGCAAGCCAAGTAGCTTCAGCTATAATTAACCCGGTAAGCAAATCCCTTTCTACCGAATGTAGCAAAATTGCTGGTAGATTAGGTAAATTCGTCCATAAATGGAAATCGATTACGTCTGACCCATGGGTACTTGATACCATACAACATTACTACATTGAGTTTGCCAAATGGCCAGTTCAAGACTCATTGCCCAAACAAATCTCATTCACTCGTTTTGAAAAGCAGATAATTTCTAATGAAATACGTAAATTACTCCATAAAGGAGCAATCGTTCCCGCAAAGCATTCTGCTGGGGAATTTATTTCAAACATATTTATCCGCCCTAAGAAAGACGGAACATTCCGACCAATTATTAACCTTCGACATCTAAATGAACCGGTGGAATATTTCCATTTTAAAATGGAAACTATTCGATGTGCATTCCAGTTGATTCGATCTGGGTGCTTTATGGCGTCAATCGACCTTAAGGACGCATACTTTTCAATACCGATTGCGGAGGAACATAGAAAATTCCTTAGATTTGTATGGGAAGATAAATTGTTTGAATTCACTTGTCTACCCTTTGGGCTAGCATGTGCTCCCAGAGTGTTCACAAAAACAATGAAGCCTATAGCGGCTTCACTCCGTCAATTGGGTCACGAGTCATGCGATTACATAGATGACTCGTTGTTACTCGGGTCAACCCATGACGAATGTCTGGCTAACGTAAAAGCCAGAGTGACACTTCTGCGAGAATTGGGGTTTATTATCAACGAACAGAAATCTGTTCTTAGCCCAACACGAACAATTATTTTTCTGGGGTTTATCTTAAATTCCAAGGAAATGACAATTGCAATACCTGAAGCTAAAGCTGAGAGAATTGCAAATGCCATTCGTTGCTTATTGTCTGCCAAGCAACCCAAAATCCGGGACGTTGCCCGGATTGTGGGATCCCTGGTTTCGTGCGAGCCAGCAGTACCCTATGGGCCGTTATTCAGGAAATCAATAGAAATCCAGAAAAACCAAGCTTTGTCGCAAAATGCGGATGATTTCGAGGCAAGAATGTCTTTGTCTGAACTTTCCAGAGCTGACTTACAGTGGTGGTTGGGCACTATACAAAATTCTAAGGGCCCCATTCGTAGACAACTGCCAGACTTTGTAATAGAAACCGATGCGTCCACTTTGGGCTGGGGTGCTCAATGTAATGGACAGGTGATGGGCGGACAGTGGTTTCCCAGTGAGACGGCCTTGCATATCAATTGTCTCGAGCTCAAAGCTTGTTTCTTCGCTCTGCGTGCTTTATTTGATAGAGAGCGAAACATACATGTATTACTGAAATCCGATAATACGACAGCCATTGCATACATCAAACATTTTGGAGGTGCACACAGTTCAGACTTGAATGATTTAGCTAGGGACATTTGGTCATGGTGCATGAACAGACAAATTTGGCTGTCGGTAGCTCACATACCTGGAGTGAATAATGTGGATGCTGATTTTGCTTCCCGGCATTTTAATGAGGATATAGAATGGAAACTTAATCCTGATATATTTTGTCAGATAACGAGCAGATTTAATATAATGCCCGACATTGACATGTTTGCGTCGCGACTAAATTATCAATTGCGACCCTATGTTTCCTGGCGCCCTGACCCATTTGCTTTGGATCATGACGCCTTTACTCTAGACTGGTCAAAGTACCAAGTATATGCATTTCCGCCATTCTGTCTCATTGGACGAGTCTTGGCAAAAATAGAGCAAGACGAATCGTCCGCAATATTAATTGCCCCTCTTTGGCATACACAAATATGGTTCCCGAGGTTACTTAAGCTTCTTGCTGACACCCCTCTAATCATGCCCAAAAGACCTGATTTACTTGTTCTTCCTTCCTCAGGTAGACTTCACCCATTGCGGGATCGTCTACAGCTGATAGCCTGCCTTTTATCAGGCAGAACTTGCGTAACCAAGGAATTTCAACGCAAGCTACCGACATCATTTTGGCGTCCTGGAGATCGTCCACTAAGAAGTCGTACTTCTCCGCAGTCCGCAAGTGGATTTTGTTCAGCACTCGGAAAGGGATTGATCCACTTCGTGCAACTGTAGCCAATATCCTTGACTGCCTCACAGAACAATTTCATCTTGGCAAAAGCTACAGTACATTAAACACAATGCGTAGTGCTTTGTCTGCGGTACTTCCTCCCATTGATGGTACCGCAGTGGGGTCGCATCCTCTCACAAAAAGATTCATGTCGGGAGTGTTCAACCTGCGGCCATCCATACCCAAGTACAAGGACACGTGGGATGTAGCTTTGGTCCTTAATTACCTAAAAGCACTTGGTCCAAACAAGGAATTATCGCTTAAACATTTAACTATGAAACTAGTAACACTTGCAGCTTTGTTGTCTGGACAGCGATGTCAGTCGCTTGCTTTCATTGACTTGGATAATGTTACTGTGACAAATACACAGATAATTTTTACATTGTCACAATTGACAAAAACCAGCAAAGTCGGGAAAGCCAAGGTCAGAGTCGTATTCACAAAGTATCTAGATGACCACTCTGTTTGTGTCTTTAGCACTCTTGTACAATACTTAAGATGCACCAGAACCTTAAGAAATAAACAAAGACGCTTATTTGTAAGCTATGTATCCCCACATAAAGTCGTGGGGTCCCAGACGATATCTCGTTGGATCAAAAGCACTCTTTGTGCAGCTGGTATTGATACAAGCAAATTTACAGCTCATAGTACCAGGGCTGCCTCGTGCAGTGCTGCGTTTAGAAGAGGTGTTCCTCTTGATGTAATCATGGAAACCGCTCATTGGTCAAGGTGCAAAACTTTTGCAAGATTATATAACAAACCAGTCGAACTGGCCAACAGTAGGTTTGCGACTACGGTACTTAATGCCAGAGACGGCCACTTATAGATTTTTCAAATCGTCATGATGTTCGGACTTATTTCCGAATTTATTACTCTTTTTATTTTCAAGAGATTTTGTGCATTCAGTTTTACATATTAATGGCAAGATGGCCATTGACCCAACTTCAGACAGGAGTTCGTCTGAAATATTAAATTGAATAAGCTAATGAGGCTATGGATGTAAAGTTTACATAACAAATGATTTTGAACTTGACTTTTCTGAATTTTTCTCCGTTACAGTGCTGAGGTTGGATTGCCCGGCGCTGCTCTAAAAGTCTCATTGTAAGTCCGAGGTGGAAGGTGATGACGAAGTAGAATTTTAAAATTAAACGAAATGCAATTGAAGTTTAATTTGAATTCTACGAGTCAATCACCGACACCGAAGGACTTACTTTTCCCGCCCACACGTATGCTTGCGAGCGTGCTTCTATGTTTTTAAATTGTTAGTATTGTCCCTCCCTTTTTGAACGCCGGGCAAATGCAGGTGTACTCGTTTTACGAAAAAATGTATTGAGGGACTTGTGAGCGCGGGGTCCTATTTATCCACTGAGTTTCTTTTCAGATACTCTTAAGCGTGACATAATACTCCGGTGGAGAATGTAATCTCATTGTAAGTCCTTCGGTGTCGGTGATTGACTCGTAGAATTCAAATTAAACTTCAATTGCATTTCGTTTAATTTTAAAATTCTTTGTTAGGGTAGATTTGCTACTAAAAAAGAAAATAATGCTAAAAGAATGTAAGTAGAGCTTATACAATAGATTGGTTATGTTCAACGGAACAAAACGAGTATTTGTGTTTAACCGAAGTCGAAAAGTAAACAATTTTTTTCACGGCATACTAACTGAAGCACAAATCAACGTCACCCCATAAATTTGGGTTCGACAGTTCAAGAAAAGTAAAGAACTTGCCGGGAAAAAGATGAATGGGTTATGTGTACATTTTGTTATGTAATAAATGCAGACGAGTACCTTTAATTCAGGAATTTAGGAATCTTATTCGTTTGAGTCTGGGGGTATTTAAAAGCCTGTATTTATGTATTTATTTGACCTTACATGCATTGAATAGTCGGAGTAGTCTCGAGCGCGCTTTGTAACCGTTGGAAAAGGCGCGTTATAAATGTCATTATTATTATTATTATGTTTACTACCAATGCCACCCTAGGTTTACGTGAATAAAACGCAAATGGACCTAAAGTTACCTTTCGAATTGAGTAACTATATAAGTAGGCTTAATTTACTTATGACATAATTTAATCTGTTATCATGGGATCTAAGTTTCAATGACAAGGAGGAAATTGAAGAGTACGATTAATGAGGATTTTAAGAATACAAGTGAGCCTAGCATACTCTGAATTAAGCAAGCTTAAGTATAGTTTAAAATTATTGATGAAAAAATCCATAGGGCCTACTATCCATTCATAACAAGATCCGAACTTTATGGATTGAGAAGGGAAAAACAATATGGGAAGAACCAAAAAAGCCAATGGGCGAAAGTAAACAAAGGGAGCGAGTTAAAATACCCTTGACGAAGATCTTAAATTATTACGAGATCCGAAAAACTAAGGATCAGTTATCTCGAAAGGAAAAACCAAGGAGGGAATGGACGAATGTATGTGAACATCAGAATCATTGAAAACGAGAAGTATAGGCATAAATGCATCCACTGGTCGAAAATTAAATATCTATATATGATCATCCTCTTGCAACAGTGCCCCTTTAACGCACTCCCCAACTCCTGCGTACAGTGGCCCTGTTGAAAAAGGCCCCATTTGGCGGTGGGACTAGCGACAGAAATCTTGTCGCCTCTGCTAGACCAATCAGGACGCCTGCAGTGCATTGCAACACGATTGCAGGCATTCAAATGTAACGCGCGCAGATTGTAAACACCGTGCACGCATGTGATACATGTACTCGGTAATGCTGGCCGTTGTCCGCGTCGGCGATTGGCTGCTATTTAAAGCATACTGGGGAATCCGTTCCATTACATTCGTCAGCATGCATCCCTGTTATTAATTTGAAAAACTGCCGAGTAAATAAGGTTCGTCGTTTGAAAGTTTGGTAGGAATGGGACAGTCATAAGGAACGGAACCCAAAACAATTTCTGGAAAGTATAGAAATTGTTTCTTTTCGGCATAACATGACCGAATTGATTAAATTACATCAAAATGACTCGGGCGTGAGTTGGCTCAAGACAACAGCCGGCTCGCTCCACAGATTTGCGTGTATTTCCTCAGGGTATTGTCACGTCGCTTTGCAGAGTGGAAATTCCCTGAGATCTCAGGATGATATATGATATGAGTGAATGAGCAAAAGTATTATGTGGATAAAAAAGGAACTGGGCAAAACAACTGTCTAATAAAGCACAGCATTGCTTTAGATCAGAGGCCAGAGTGGAAAATCACTGATGCAACATACGTAAAGTTGGTGCGTATAAAGTAAATATATATTAGGTCCAAAATTGAAAATCTCAGCGGATAAACAGCGTCCTCTACAGGCAAATAACCATCCGAAACTCCATGGGCCAATACAATAGACTCGAGATGGTTTTAAAATCCCAACTGTATTAGTATACTATCTGCATTACTCCATTCACGTCTCGGGCTCCAGTCCCTATGATTTAGGACTGGGTAAGAAAAGCTTTGCGAGTAGAGACTGGAGCTCGAGTACGTAATGAGTGCAAAATGAAGGGGCGGGAGGGCGGGGAGAAAAGGGAGTCCAACTTACCTCCTTTATTTTTCTTACACGTACCTGCACCATACTTACGCTCCTTACACCTTCTTCTCAGTTGAAATCTCTGACTGATAGTTGCCGTCGCCCTCTAACGTTTAGGAGTGGTGCAAATAGTATACTATCTGCATTACTCCATTCACGTCTCGGGCTCCAGTCCCTATGATTTAGGACTGGGTAAGAAAAGCTTCTGCTCCCGCTACCCTACCCAGAGTCGTAGACCACGGACCACGGACCTAAACCCCACCCTAAAACTCACCCTATATCTCATCCCATACCTTACCCCGATCCTTAAATTAATAGATGGCGAAGTCAGAAACTGTTTACTAAAATGCGAGAATTTTTCCCCCGAAAAATTTCGACGCCAGCTTAACCACATGCACCTGCCGAAGCATGCTGCAACATCAGAACATGGATGACATAGCATTTATATCGCCTCCACCCGCATCTCGATGAACTCGAAACCCATACTCGATCAACTCGAAACACATACTTGACCCCAATGCTCATCGGGTTTGCGAAGATGATGACAACGTTGACTCCCATAGGGTATGCATGTGCACCTTTCTACCGCCTTCCTTCCAGCAGATGCGGGGTATCACACCCCAATGGGAGTAACCAAAAATAAGTAAAGCTTGCTTTTCTGCTATCACCATCAAACTTACATACTTTATGTGTAGGGCTTATGTATCTTCCCCAAAACTGTGATGCGTGTATGTGGTAAATTGATGGAAAGGCAGGGTGGAAGAGGGCTGGCAGTCAACACAGCTTGTATATTGATCAGCGGCAGCCGAACCAAAGGCAGTGGCCGAAATCATGTACTTAGAAAACTAAAATATGCAATTTGAAACGTGAAGACGATCTCAAAACTTGCACAACCAAACAAAGCGATCAAGGGCATTTAAAACTAATCTCAAATAAAGTTTGCAGCTCCGAGCCCTGTAAAAGGGATGCTCCCGCCTGTTATACCCGTGACTAAATATTTCGCATCCATTGGCCAAGCCTAAAAGCCCGATCACGTTAATTAGCCTACATGTATACGCTAACAGCAAAACAGGGCGCAATAGGGTGATGCGGAAAGGGGGTGTGTGACCAATAAAACATGTTCTATGAATAGTCCTTCGAGGGATTTGCCGCTAAACGAACGGATTAACCGTGATTGACTGGGAATGATGAGAGGATACGCATCATGCCGTATGCCAGCAGTTCTGCTTACAAATCCGCTACGTTATACATGTACAAAAGCACATGTTATTTTCGACCATGCTTTACTGAGATGACACTTGGAACTTATTGGAATTTCAATACAAAACATTTTATTATCAATGAATGGTTTATTTCGAGCTACAAACACCACTACTCGTGTAATCAAAGAACTCGAATCTTCCACAGACATTGAATATAAACATCCGAGGTGGATTAAAACGCACAAGATGCTCTCAGTTGACCTGGTATAGGTCAGGTTGACCTGCATCTGCAACGCCAGTACTACCCCAATCCCCCGGGACATTGAAATTGCTATGCGAACCGCGAGTTGTCGAGGGTCGTTACAAGATGGTGCAGAATTATAGTCTGGGCAACAAAGACAGGAGCGACGAATTCACTACGATAGTTTTATATACCCCGAGAGAACCGTAACCGAAGGCTTTATGCCTCGTGAATCCACCATTTCTTGGACCAAGGTTTTGTTAAAGGAAACTAAAACCCACTTGGTTCTGAATATGAACTAAAAGATTAAATTGTCGCAAAGGGCAGGCTCAATATTTTCTTGAGAAAGAAAATGACTCTTCTGTTTGAACATTCTGCTAACAGAAGAGGGCGCTGTTCAGGCGTAGAGGGAACCTATAGTTTAAAACAAAAGAGAACATTACATGTTAAACAGTGACGCTAGCTCTTGACTCAAACAAAATTTGCTACAAATGCCGCAAACGACATGCAAAGCAACTCCGTTATGTTCTTGCTAGCGAATGTTGTTTTGTTTTGTTTTGTTTTGTTTTTTAAATCATACTTCACCCATCTTTTACCATTATATGTCCAATCGCCAAGAAAATAATGAGCGACGCGAGAGGGAACGAGGCTCGATTCTGCTTGACTGCGGTGCTTGTACTTGCAAGCCCCAACCCAACTAATGTTTATTACCACTCGATAACTGCATGGTCAAGCCACTCAAACATGTTGCAGGGTTTTCCCTTTCATGCCGAGCTTTGTATGCAATCTGGGGGTATTTGTATATTTAATTCCAATGCGGAGCCCTTCATTGCCGACATCAACACCACCGATCGGTTTCGCCTGCGAGACCGTTAGTCAAAACCCCAGGGTAATTGCACGCGTTGCGCTGGGATTCTACAAAACGCAGGTTATTCGCAATGCAAATTTAGCTCACACTTTTATATTATACCCGCTATCACTTGGTGACGGTGTATATCCCTATGTTTGTTATGCTGAACCGATGTACCACTTAAAGTGCACTTTGGGCTTTTCCCTCTTTGCGACTATCTGGAGCCTGTACCTTATACTTCAGTTTTGAGGCTCTTCAACTTCTCTAATATCACCACCTGGTGACTGCATTTGTCATGTTACGACATACGGGGCTCTTCCCATCGATCTGGTCACTGTCATCCCGTCGCATCGTGTCCCTGGAAAATAATTCACCTCACCAAGGTGTAAAAAGTGCACCGGTGAATATTTGGGGCGACTGTAAACACCGTTGAAGGAAAGACTTGGGATGGGCTGACCTGTACTCCAGGAAGGGCAGCAACTACTTGACCCTATATATGGACACTCGGGGATTTACTCCGGTCGTATGAACCGGTAAGCTTGTGAAATCGTCAGACTATTTGGAATTCAGAAATTTACTCCTGTGTACCCTTGGAGCTTTCTGTCGTAATGGCAAACCTGGGGCTCTTCCCTCACGTGTCCCATTCGGGGATCTTCCTCTCGCGTCAAACACGAGTTAAACATGGAGGTCTTACTCTCACTGGCCAAAATGTGGTTTTTCCCCTCACACGGCCAAACATGGGGCTTTTTCCCTCACACGGCCAACCATAGCCTTGGGCTTTTCCCCTCACACGGCCAAACATGGGGCTTTTCCCCTCACACGGCCAACCATAGCCTTGGGCTTTTTCCCTCACACGGCCAAAATGGGGCTTTTTCCCCCTCACACGGCCAAACATGGGGCTTTTTCCCTCACACGGCCAACCATAGCCTTGGGCTTTTCCCTCACACGGCCAAAATGGGGCTTTTTTCCCCTCACACGGCCAACCATAGCCTTGGGCTTTTCCCCTCACACGGCCAAACATGGGGCTTTTCCCCTCACACGGCCAACCATAGTCTTGGGCTTTTTCCCTCACACGGCCAAAATGGGGCTTTTTCCCCCTCACACGGCCAAACATGGGGCTTTTTCCCTCACACGGCCAACCATAGCCTTGGGCTTTTCCCTCACACGGCCAAAATGGGGCTTTTTCCCCCTCACACGGCCAAACATGGGGCTTTTTCCCTCACACGGCCAACCATAGCCTTGGGCTTTTCCCCTCACACGGCCAAACATGGGGCTTTTTCCCCTCACACGGCCAAACATGGGGCTTTTTCCCATCACACAGCCAAACATGGGGCTTTTTCCCATCACACGGCCAACAATGGGGCTTTTTCCCCTCACACGGCCGACCATAGCCTTGGGCTTTTTCCCCTCACACGGCCAAACATGGGGCTTTTTCCCCTCACACGGCCAACAATGGGGCCTTTTCCCTCACACGGCCAACCATAGCCTTGGGCTTTTCCCCTCACACGGCCAAACATGGGGCTTTTTCCCCTCACACGGCCAAACATGGGGCTTTTTCCCATCACACAGCCAAACATGGGGCTTTTTCCCATCACACGGCCAACAATGGGGCTTTTTCCCCTCACACGGCCGACCATAGCCTTGGGCTTTTTCCCCTCACACGGCCAAACATGGGGCTTTTTCCCCTCACACGGCCAACAATGGGGCCTTTTCCCTCACACGGCCAACCATAGCCTTGGGCTTTTTCCCTCACACGGCCAAACATGGGGCTTTTTTCCCCTCACACGGCCAAACATGGGGCTTTTCCCCCCTCACACGGCCAACCGTAGCCTAGGGATTTTTCTCTCACGCGGCTAATAAGCAATTTGAGTAATTTTCCTTTATGATAGTGTGTATTACAAATACATAGTGTAATATTTCAAATCTGTGGTACAGGCCGACTGGATTTTCCCGGGTGGGAAAATAATGTTTAATCAATCCATCTATCTGTCTATAAACCTGGGGCTTTTCCCCTCAGACACACGGCAAAACCTTGGGCTCTTCCCCTCACATGGCAAAAGCTGGGTCTCTATCCTCGACACGGCCAAACCTGCGGCTCTTACTCACTGGCCCTGGTAACGAGATATCCCCTTGCGAAATCTCCGGTAACCAGCCCGAATTATTACAAAAGGGCGGGAATAGGTGTACTGCACAATGCCAAAAGGGACAAATTCTTAAGGCCTTAGACCTAGTCCATGAGATGCCACCGTGGTGCGCCATGTGTATACGACATGTGAAACCATCTGTTGCTTTTCAAATTTGGGAATCTTAAGGTTTCTTCCCCTATTTGAAATCCGCGCTAAAACTATCAACGCAACAAAAGACTTGAGATTGGCGCATGCACCATGTCCGTTAACACCAGGCGAAAAGGTAAAATTCCCTTGAATAAAGACCTTCCCCTGATAACACCACGACGTCGGGCCAACGTTGGCTGTTGGTCGGGAACGTCGGCACACGTCGCAGTTGGCAATTGGTTGAGATTTGATGTTGGGCCAACGTGGGTTTCATGTCGGCACCGTGCTCAACTTTTCGTGTTGGCACATCCATGTTGGCACAACGTTGGGCCATGGTCGGCATTTCTGTTTGATTTATAATGTTGGCAGATCATCGGCCCAACGTCATTGTAACGTAGAAAAAAGTAATGTAGAAAAAATAACGGCCCATGGCGGCAATCATATCGCGGTCGATGTACAAACAAATTTACTGTTGCAGTTCATGAAATTTGGCCAAAGAAAAGGTAAATGTTTATTATTTTTACTAAAAATGAAGATTCTAGGAAACTGCAAACAGAAAAAGACAGAACAGTACATTAAAAAAATAATATATGGAAGGGATTGAACCTCCGATTGACCCGATACGATGTATATCATTTTACCCGATCACCCGATTACGCCATAAGAAAACCCGCGGAGTGATACGCACAGACGTTGGCCCTATCCTGGACTGGAGCCAGTATACATTTGCTTTCGTAAGATGTTAAGCACGTCTGGGTACAAGTCCAGGAGACTGGATACCATCACACACGATTTGTTTTATGCACGCGCGCCCCGATCCTATTGCTATTGTCCTATGTGGAATATGTGGACGGGAACCAGTCTAATTCTTTGTTCGGCAACAGGCGGGAAACCGGCCCAGATCGAGCGAGTGTGATGAGTTTTCGACATGACTGCCTGCACGTCTTCCAACATTGCCCAATAATTCTCTGTAAGTTTGTCAAAATTTGATTTCATTATTTCGGCTGGTGTATCGACAGTGAACCTGCGTTCATTGATCATCACTTTTTTATTTTCAGTGGGAACGAATTGAGTAGGCCGGCCTAGCATGATCATTCATTGTCAACTTAATCCTTGTGACAACTCGTCCGTTTGCCAACTCGACCGTTTGCCAAATCGAGTTGGTAGGCCTACAACGGTCGAGTTGGTTTTATAGAAACTAGTACCTCCTGGAATCAATAGATAATCTAATTCCAATACATATACTTCCCACTTACACTTTTGTCGCAAATGTTGCTTTTCTATCACATCTTTCTCCTTCAAAAATTGCCTTCAGTTAGTGCACAAGATAACCATTCACGCGCGCGCAGCGCCCTCTGTTGTCACACTTACGCACAGACCGCTCGCTGCGTAATTTTGTGCATTACTTTACGCAGTAATTTATTATTTATTTATCTCAGAAATGCAACATTTGCGACAGAAATCTTAGAATTTCATGATCTGTTGATTCCAGGAGGTAATTTCATTCAAATCTTTATTCAATGTATACAAAAAAATACAGCTTAGAACTGAATGATCTGTTTATTTCAGGAGGTAATTTCATTCAAGTCCTTGTTCAATGTATACAAAAAAAATACCTTTTTTCATGCTATAAATAAAATCTTAATTCTATTTCAGAAGCTGTCAAGTTCAAACCCCACCATACCGTCATCTCGCGACACGATGTAGAGAATGTTGCGAAGATAAATCAAGCGGCCGACCGAGAAATCGCAAGGAGTGGAGCTCAGAAGCTGAGATTGCTGCAGAACGAAATTAAAGGATCTTGACCAGAGAACTTTTTCTGACGTACCACACCCCTCACACTTACCTTTCGGGTGATGAGATTTTTACACCATATTTTGTCATATTTTTCTGTTTATCATTCTTAAATTTCGCATTCTCAATCTGTAAAGTAAATGTTGGCATAGTCGCCATGTCCGCGTGATGTCGCCACCCTATTCATAAGCCATTGTTCATCAATACGTGACTTTACGATTCCCCCACAATTCACTGCGCACGGTAGATGGCGCAGTGCATGATGGTATGCAATTCTAGTACACATCGCCTCGGCCCTCACGGCTTTATTGCTCAAGTGAATGGGAATACAATGACCGTGCACGGTGCAAGACGCGTTGAGTGCGTGGGCATCTTCTCGGTACACTCGGCGCGTTGTGCACTGTCATTGTATCGCGTTATCGGAGTATAAACATTATGACAACCCGCGTCAGTTTTTCACGACGATATAATCCCAAAACAAACATACAGTAGGTTGAATTTGTATCCGAGGTCTATATTACCAGTGAAAATTTGTCATAAACACAAATTGGTCACGTTTTACAAGTTTGAAGCGACCGAGTACTGTCAATTCTCATTCACTTGTGCAATAAAGCTGTGAGCGCAGAGACGATGTGTACTAGAATTGCATCCCATCATGCACTGTGCCATGTTCCGCGCGCAGTGAATTATGGGGGAACCGTAAAGGCATGTATAGGATGGCGATGTCACGGACCTTACGACTATGCCGACATTTATGTTACCTTTTCAAAGATATCATAAGAAAAGATCACCATGCACGGACACCCTCTGGGACCTCATACACTAAACTAGGAATGGGAATTTACGGTTAATTCAAAAACCAGTTTGTAATTCTTTCAAGTGTTGGTTAATCGGTTAACCGTTCGGTCGACACCAAGGATTGTTGCTGGTGTTTATACCGCATATAAACTTATTTCAATTTCAAGAAGTCATTACAAACAACCCTCTGAAAACTATTGTAAATTCTTCAAAATTGGGTTTCGTTTAAACTTTACGGAAAAACCGGTTTTTAATTTTCTTTCGGTTAACCGGTTAAACGCATCCCATCCCTACAGTAAACGTAAATTTATGACACTTTACCTCCCATTTTTATTATAGGTTTGAACAACGAAATCCTGGATGTCCGTGTGCAGGTTAAATAACCAAAGGAGAACCTTGTGCATAACAAGTATAACAAAAAATATTACCCACTAAAAATAAAATACCAATTTAACAAAAAATGACAATTGCAGCGATGCCACATGGTATGGGCGCCGCCATTTGTCTAAATACTGCCTGGGCTAAAATGACTTTTTGCGTACAACTTTGTTGACTGTATTGTCATAGGAATGAATTAAAATGCACAAAGATGTCATTCTTTTCCCAGTAATCAGACAAAATGGCAGTGCCCATAGTGCAGCGATTCGCTAAAATTGCCACTCTTTGTGAAGGTCGTATCCGCTTTTCAGTGACAAATGTAACTGTGATGATTTTGTTACTGCAAATGATATACATTTAATTGGCCTTTAATACTCGCCAGGTTGTAACAAAAACACCAATGTCACACTTTAAGGCTCACAATTTATAGAATTAACCTTTTCATAACTTGCAGTACATTGTACATGTATTTACATTTTTTTTTGATCCATTTTTGATAAACCTTTTACTCGGTCAATATAACTGAAATGGTGCTGTGAACCTATACTATTATAAGCTTCTTTTTTTTATCTGTAGTAGTTGCCAAACACTTGCGTTACTAAACATTTCAACGGTGATTTTGCATCATACCAAACTTTATTCTTGGTAATAAATTGTTATCAAAGTATATACAGTCGAACACTGATAATACAAAGCAATGCTTTTTTCAAGACTGATAATACAAGATTACTGTTAAGACAAGGATTTTCAAAGTCGCAAGGACCTTGTATTAACAGTGTTCGACTGTATTTTTCAATATTTTTAACGTGCTCTAGTTTCTGCTCTGCTGCCGTCGTCATGACCTTCTACATAATGTACAAATGTTTAATAAGTTATACATAAGGTTAATAGCAATGTGTTTTGTCATTTTTGAATACATTCAAAATACATGTAAACAGACGGAATATTCTGATATGATGTTCAATTTCTGGTTGTTATGGTTTGCCATGTTTAGGGGGGTTGGGTGTGGTTGGGGGTGTGGTTGGGGGCGGGGGGGGGGGGGGGGGGGCGGTGTGCAGTCAACATGTTGGCAGCTACCCTGTATAAAGGTTGGGAAATGGTTGGTACCATGTTGGCCCCACGTTGTTCCTACGTCGGTTTAGTGTGGGCACATTGTTGGGTTAAGGGTGGCCAGACGTTGGCCCGACGTCATCTTTAAATGATGCATATAAGGCTAACGTTGGCCCAACATTGTTTCAACGTTGGGCCGATGTCTCTTGCCGACGTTGGCAGCTACCCTGAATAAAGGTTGGGGAATGGTTGGTACCATGTTGGCCCAACGTTTGACACTAGTATTACAGGTGGTGCCATTGTTGGCCCCACGTTGTTCCTACGTCGGTTGAGTGTGGGCATGTTGTTGGGTGAAGGGTGGCCAGACGTTGGCCCAACGTCAACTCTAAATGATACAAAAAAGGCTAACGTTGGCCCAACATTGTTTCAACGTTGGGCCGATGTCTCTTGCCGACGTTGGCCCGTCGTAACCTTGATGAGCAAAATCACGCTGGCCCAACGTCATTGGCCCACATTGGGCCAACGCGGAAGCACACATGGTCCCAACGTTGGCCCGACGTCGTGGTGTTATCAGGGTCGGTATCAAAACAGAGGTAAACCCGTCCGGTAAATGGACATTCTCTCACAAAGCGTAGATTCCGCGCATTGGCGGACCTCAAATAGAGACCAGTCATATAAAACTTTGGCACTGAAACCAAGGATTTATCCAAAGTGCCCATTGCATTCGCTCGCAAGCCTTAGCAAAACCTACGAGGAAAAGGCAATAAGCACACCACAGCCAACCACAAGATTAGGATCCTAGCACAACCACGCCTCATCAATCCAAGCCATTCCGCTTCAGTGCACACATTGTACACTGAATGACCTCAACCAGTACTTATAGCCCTGCATCATCACGAGTCAAAAAAGGTTCACATGGTGCTACCGTAAACCCATACACGCGTTGATACCACCATGCACAGCCTCAAGTCTTACCTATCCAGCTCTTCACGAGAGACGTTGGGAGCACGAGGGGTCCCGCAGACACACAACCGTGCTCGTGATCGAAGGGCTATGTGGGTCAAAGCCCTACTTGCGTCCGTGGGCAAGACGCCCAATCCCAACTACCTCGCTAACCCCGGCGACATAGGGGGAGCTGCCAGGGGGAAATGCCACAATCCAACCGCCGACAGGATCGGCACCCAAGCGAGGCGGCCACTTGGGGCCAAATTTATGGAGCCGTTCAACCGCCCACGTTCCGTTAACCGAGCATCAGGACATCTCATAGACATCGTTAATGGTAAGAAACTGAAAACGTGCCTTAACCAAGCTAGTGACGCAACAATGACGGTTCCCAAGCGCGCGCACACTCAAGCACGCTGCGGTTGCAAAAAGGCCTAAACTTTCTGCCACAGCAAGCACACGCCCTCAGCCAGCGCTCAAACGGCTCAATGAAACTGGGCCCTGGCTGAAGCGAAATGGTACCGGTGATCTTCTGATGGCATTGACAACGCTAATGGCAACAGCACCAGGAGCATCCCAGTGCAGACATGTGCCATACAAGCGTCCGCCACTTGAATTCGCCAAATAATGCTCTGGGATCACCAAAGTGCGTTTCTTAACACACAAGACCAACAGCTGCGCATCCCATCCGAAGGATGGAGCACACGCGCTAAAGCGCCCTGTTCTAAGGCACAGGCCCCCAGACGGTTCTCGAACCTGCAACCTCAAGTTGTCACCCGAGTATTGCGAGTCAGTGACTTTATATCACGTTGGTAACCAGACTGGTCGGTTCACAAACGGTGACAGGCAGAGGCAGCCGGGAACGGACCGGAAACAATTAGCCTCGCCGACGTCCTGTTGGTTACTTACATGTACACCACTGGCTACGCAGCCCGACACCAGAACCGGACGCGGATATCTGAGATACGGGGTCTCACCAACCCTCGTCACATTTTCATGAAATTGCCCCTGCGGATAGATTGCCTCAAGCAGCAAACCTACCAGTATAACTCAATTTATAAATGGGACACACATACAATACAACTAACCTCTCCGTTGGTCCGAAATTTATCAAAAGATTTATTTAAAATCGCAGCTGAAAACTCCCACAATTCCTATGGGAGAACACTTATATACGCAGTACAAGTGTTCGCGACTGAAGAAGACCACTACATTTCGCTAAAATCAACCGCAGCTCATCCGACTAAGGATATTTAATATGAAAATGCTGCGACTGTTTTTCAAAACAGATCCCTGGTTAAAACAAAATGTATGCTACCACTAAACGAGCGCGGTGCGCCGATCACCGTGACCAGCTCAACGTTCCTAGCCATGATGCAAACGAATTATGAATATTGCCGCGCAAACATGTTACATGGCTACTAGACACCTTAGAATGTGAAAACACGCTCTGGTAATGCATGGCCATAGGGCCAGGGCGGTTGACGAGCTGAAACGCTAACTTATCGCCGTCCTCCACGATTGACGCGCGAATACGAACACAGCCTGATATTCAACCTTAAAACACCACTACACTGTCGGGTAGCAGATCTCTCTCCCTGGCGGCTGACACCAACTGTCATGCGCCACTTTGCAAATTTCACCCCTAAAAAGAAAACCGAGACCCCCGTCCTCGACAGTACTTCCAGACTTATCTGAAACATGCTTCCTTGTGGGCTGAACATTTTGC
>JBBELK010000277.1:0-68485 GCA_037783545.1 Henricia sp. BOLD:AAB3569
TAGCCGAGCTGCGCTTTCCTAAACTCTGAAATTTCTCCGTCATTTCCCAGCGAAAATCTGTCAATTTTGCATGACAAGTGCGGAATATATACAGTTTGGAGCATGCAAAATTGAAGTTGGTTGGAAAATTCCTTGATTTCCAAATTTGCCGGCATTTGGGACACACTTTGACATAATTCCCGTCACAATCTGGGGTGAGTCAACGGCCGTACAAATGTACACCAGCGCGGCGCAGGGTGTCCCAACAGCCACGGTTAGGGGAATAACCACGTAGCCGAGCTCCGTTTCCCTAAACTCTGAAATTTCTCCGTCATTTCCAAGCGAAAATCTGTCAATTTTGCATGACAAATGCGGAATATGTACAGTTTGGAGCATGCAAAATGTGAAGTTGGTTGGAAAATTCCTTGATTTCCAAATTTGCCGGCATTTGGGACACACTTTGACCTAATTCCCGTCACAATCTGGGGTGAGTCAACGGCCGTACAAATGTACACCAGCGCGGCGCAGGGTGTCCCAACAGCCACGGTTAGGAAAATAACCACGTAGCCGAGCTCCGTTTTCCCTAAACTCTGAAATTTCTCCGTCATTTCCCAGCGAAAATCTGTCAATTTTGCATGACAAGTGCGGAATATATACAGTTTGGAGCATGCAAAATTTGAAGTTGGTTGGAAAATTCCTTGATTTCCAAATTTGCCGGCATTTGGGACACACTTTGACCTAATTCCCGTCACAATCTGGGGTGAGTCAACGGCCGTACAAATGTACACCAGCGCGGCGCAGGGTGTCCCAACAGCCACGGTTAGGGAATAACCACGTAGCCGAGCTCCGTTTTCCCTAAACTCTGAAATTTCTCCGTCATTTCCCAGCGAAAATCTGTCAATTTTGCATGACAAGTGCGGAATATATACAGTTTGGAGCATGCAAAATTTGAAGTTGGTTGGAAAATTCTTGATTTCCAAATTTGCCGGCATTTGGGACACACTTTGACATATTTCCCGTCACAATCTGGGGTGAGTCAACGGCCGTACAAATGTACACCAGCGCGGCGCAGGGTGTCCCAACAGCCACGGTTAGGGGAATAACCACGTAGCCGAGCTCCGTTTTCCCTAAACTCTGAAATTTCTCCGTCATTTCCCAGCGAAAATCTGTCAATTTTGCATGACAAGTGCGGAATATATACAGTTTGGAGCATGCAAAATTTGAAGTTGGTTGGAACATTCCTTGATTTCCAAATTTGCCGGCATTTGGGACACACTTTGACCTAATTCCCGTCACAATCTGGGGTGAGTCAACGGCCGTACAAATGTACACCAGCGCGGCGCAGGGTGTCCCAACAGCCACGGTTAGGGGAATAACCACGTAGCCGAGCTCCGTTTTCCCTAAACTCTGAAATTTCTCCGTCATTTCCCAGCGAAAATCTGTCAATTTTGCATGACAAGTGCGGAATATATACAGTTTGGAGCATGCAAAATTTGAAGTTGGTTGGAAAATTCCTTGATTTCTAAATTTGCCGGCATTTGGGACACACTTTGACCTAATTCCCGTCACAATCTGGGGTGAGTCAACGGCCGTACAAATGTACACCAGCGCAGCGTAGGGTGTCCCAACAGCCACGGTTAGGGGAATAACCACGTAGCCGAGCTCCGTTTTCCCTAAACTCTGAAATTTCTCCGTCATTTCCCAGCGAAAATCTGTCAATTTTGCATGACAAGTGCGGAATATATACAGTTTGGAGCATGCAAAATTTGAAGTTGGTTGGAAAATTCCTTGATTTCCAAATTTGCCGGCATTTGGGACACACTTTGACCTAATTCCCGTCACAATCTGGGGTGAGTCAACGGCCGTACAAATGTACACCAGCGCGGCGCAGGGTGTCCCAACAGCCACGGTTAGGGGAATAACCACGTAGCCGAGCTCCGTTTTCCCTAAACTCTGAAATTTCTCCGTCATTTCCCAGCGAAAATCTGTCAATTTTGCATGACAAGTGCGGAATATATACAGTTTGGAGCATGCAAAATTTGAAGTTGGTTAGAAAATTCCTTGATTTCCAAATTTGCCGGCATTTGGACACACTTTGACCTAATTCCCGTCACAATCTGGGGTGAGTCAACGGCCGTACAAATGTACACCAGCGCGGCGCAGGGTGTCCCAACAGCCACGGTTAGGGGAATAACCACGTAGCCGAGCTCCGTTTTCCCTAAACTCTGAAATTTCTCCGTCATTTCCAGCGAAAATCTGTCAATTTTGCATGACAAGTGCGGAATATATACAGTTTGGAGCATGCAAAATTTGAAGTTGGTTGGAAAATTCCTTGATTTCCAATTTGCCGGCATTTGGGACACACTTTGACATAATTCCCGTCACAATCTGGGGTGAGTCAACGGCCGTACAAATGTACACCAGCGCGGCGCAGGGTGTCCCAACAGCCACGGTTAGGGGAATAACCACGTAGCCGAGCTCCGTTTTCCCTAAACTCTGAAATTTCTCCGTCATTTCCAAGCGAAAATCTGTCAATTTTGCATGACAAATGCGGAATATGTACTGTTTGGAGCATGCAAAATTTGAAGTTGGTTGGAAAATTCCTTGATTTCCAAATTTGCCGGCATTTGGGACACACTTTGACCTAATTCCCGTCACAATCTGGGGTGAGTCAACGGCCGTACAAATGTACACCAGCGCGGCGCAGGGTGTCCCAACAGCCACGGTTAGGGAAAATAACCACGTAGCCGAGCTCCGTTTTCCCTAAACTCTGAAATTTCTCCGTCATTTCCCAGCGAAAATCTGTCAATTTTGCATGACAAGTGCGGAATATATACAGTTTGGAGCATGCAAAATTTGAAGTTGGTTGGAAAATTCCTTGATTTCCAAATTTGCCGGCATTTGGGACACACTTTGACCTAATTCCCGTCACAATCTGGGGTGAGTCAACGGCCGTACAAATGTACACCAGCGCGGCGCAGGGTGTCCCAACAGCCACGGTTAGGGGAATAACCACGTAGCCGAGCTCCGTTTTCCCTAAACTCTGAAATTTCTCCGTCATTTCCCAGCGAAAATCTGTCAATTTTGCATGACAAGTGCGGAATATATACAGTTTGGAGCATGCAAAATTTGAAGTTGGTTGGAAAATTCCTTGATTTCCAAATTTGCCGGCATTTGGGACACACTTTGACCTAATTCCCGTCACAATCTGGGGTGAGTCAACGGCCGTACAAATGTACACCAGCGCGGCGCAGGGTGTCCCAACAGCCACGGTTAGGGGAATAACCACGTAGCCGAGCTCCGTTTTCCCTAAACTCTGAAATTTCTCCGTCATTTCCCAGCGAAAATCTGTCAATTTTGCATGACAAGTGCGGAATATATACAGTTTGGAGCATGCAAAATTTGAAGTTGGTTAGAAAATTCCTTGATTTCCAAATTTGCCGGCATTTGGGACACACTTTGACCTAATTCCCGTCACAATCTGGGGTGAGTCAACGGCCGTACAAATGTACACCAGCGCGGCGCAGGGTGTCCCAACAGCCACGGTTAGGGGAATAACCACGTAGCCGAGCTCCGTTTTCCCGAAAACTCTGAAATTTCTCCGTCATTTCCCAGCGAAAATCTGTCAATTTTGCATGACAAGTGCGGAATATATACAGTTTGGAGCATGCAAAATTTGAAGTTGGTTGGAAAATTCCTTGATTTCCAAATTTGACGGCATTTGGGACACACTTTGACCTAATTCCCGTCACAATCTGGGGTGAGTCAATGGCCGTACAAATGTACACCAGCGCGGCGCAGGGTGTCCCAACAACCACGGTTAGGGGAATAACCACGTAGCCGAGCTCCGTTTTCCCTAAACTCTGAAATTGTTCCGTCATTTCCCAGCGAAAATCTGTCAATTTTGCATGACAAGTGCGGAATATATACAGTTTGGAGCATGCAAAATTTGAAGTTGGTTGGAAAATTCCTTGATTTCCAAATTTGCCGGCATTTGGGACACACTTTGACCTAATTCCCGTCACAATCTGGGGTGAGTCAACGGCCGTACAAATGTACACCAGCGCGGCGCAGGGTGTCCCAACAGCCACGGTTAGGGGAATAACCACGTAGCCGAGCTCCGTTTTCCCTAAACTCTGAAATTTCTCCGTCATTTCCCAGCGAAAATCTGTCAATTTTGCATGACAAGTGCGGAATATATACAGTTTGGAGCATGCAAAATTTGAAGTTGGTTGGAAAATTCCTTGATTTCCAAATTTGCCGGCATTTGGGACACACTTTGACCTAATTCCCGTCACAATCTGGGGTGAGTCAACGGCCGTACAAATGTACACCAGCGGGGCGCAGGGTGTCCCAACAGCCACGGTTAGGGGAATAACCACGTAGCCGAGCTCCGTTTTCCCTAAACTCTGAAATTTCTCCGTCATTTCCCAGCGAAAATCTGTCAATTTTGCATGACAAGTGCGGAATATATACAGTTTGGAGCATGCAAAATTTGAAGTTGGTTGGAAAATTCCTTGATTTCCAAATTTGCCGGCATTTGGGACACACTTTGACCTAATTCCCGTCACAATCTGGGGTGAGTCAACGGCCGTACAAATGTACACCAGCGCGGCGCAGGGTGTCCCAACAGCCACGGTTAGGGGAATAACCACGTAGCCGAGCTCCGTTTTCCCTAAACTCTGAAATTTCTCCGTCATTTCCAGCGAAAATCTGTCAATTTTGCATGACAAGTGCGGAATATATTACAGTTTGGAGCATGCAAAATTTGAAGTTGGTTGGAAAATTCCTTGATTTCCAAATTTGCCGGCATTTGGGACACACTTTGACCTAATTCCCGTCACAATCTGGGGTGAGTCAACGGCCGTACAAATGTTCACCAGCGCGGCGCAGGGTGTCCCAACAGCCACGGTTAGGGGAATAACCACGTAGCCGAGCTCCGTTTTCCCTAAACTCTGAAATTTCTCCGTCATTTCCCAGCGAAAATCTGTCAATTTTGCATGACAAGTGCGGAATATATACAGTTTGGAGCATGCAAAATTTGAAGTTGGTTGGAAAATTCCTTGATTTCCAAATTTGCCGGCATTTGGGACACACTTTGACCTAATTTCCGTCACAATCTGGGGTGAGTCAACGGCCGTACAAATGTACACCAGCGAGGCGCAGGGTGTCCCAACAGCCACGGTTAGGGAATAACCACGTAGCCGAGCTCCGTTTTCCCAAAACTCTGAAATTTCTCCGTCATTTCCCAGCGAAAATCTGTCAATTTTGCATGACAAGTGCGGAATATATACAGTTTGGAGCATGCAAAATTTGAAGTTGGTTGGAAAATTCCTTGATTTCCAAATTTGCCGGCATTTGGGACACACTTTGACCTAATTCCCGTCACAATCTGGGGTGAGTCAACGGCCGTACAAATGTACACCAGCGCGGCGCAGGGTGTCCCAACAGCCACGGTTAGGGAATAACCACGTAGCCGAGCTCCGTTTTCCCTAAACTCTGAAATTTCTCCGTCATTTCCAGCGAAAATCTGTCAATTTTGCATGACAAGTGCGGAATATATACAGTTTGGAGCATGCAAAATTTGAAGTTGGTTGGAAAATTCCTTGATTTCCAAATTTGACGGCATTTGGGACACACTTTGACCTAATTCCCGTCACAATCTGGGGTGAGTCAATGGCCGTACAAATGTACACCAGCGCGGCGCAGGGTGTCCCAACAACCACGGTTAGGGGGAATAACCATGTAGCCGAGCTCCGTTTTCCCTAAACTCTGAAATTGTTCCGTCATTTCCCAGCGAAAATCTGTCAATTTTGCATGACAAGTGCGGAATATATACAGTTTGGAGCATGCAAAATTTGAAGTTGGTTGGAAAATTCCTTGATTTCCAAATTTGCCGGCATTTGGGACACACTTTGACCTAATTCCCGTCACAATCTGGGGTGAGTCAACGGCCGTACAAATGTACACCAGCGCGGCGCAGGGTGTCCCAACAGCCACGGTTAGGGGAATAACCACGTAGCCGAGCTCCGTTTTCCCTAAACTCTGAAATTTCTCCGTCATTTCCCAGCGAAAATCTGTCAATTTTGCATGACAAGTGCGGAATATATACAGTTTGGAGCATGCAAAATTTGAAGTTGGTTGGAAAATTCCTTGATTTCCAAATTTGCCGGCATTTGGGACACACTTTGACCTAATTCCCGTCACAATCTGGGGTGAGTCAACGGCCGTACAAATGTACACCAGCGGGGCGCAGGGTGTCCCAACAGCCACGGTTAGGGGAATAACCACGTAGCCGAGCTCCGTTTTCCCTAAACTCTGAAATTTCTCCGTCATTTCCCAGCGAAAATCTGTCAATTTTGCATGACAAGTGCGGAATATATACAGTTTGGAGCATGCAAAATTTGAAGTTGGTTGGAAAATTCCTTGATTTCCAAATTTGCCGGCATTTGGGACACACTTTGACCTAATTCCCGTCACAATCTGGGTGAGTCAACGGCCGTACAAATGTACACCAGCGCGGCGCAGGGTGTCCCAACAGCCACGGTTAGGGGAATAACCACGTAGCCGAGCTCCGTTTTCCCTAAACTCTGAAATTTCTCCGTCATTTCCCAGCGAAAATCTGTCAATTTTGCATGACAAGTGCGGAATATATTTACAGTTTGGAGCATGCAAAATTTGAAGTTGGTTGGAAAATTCCTTGATTTCCAAATTTGCCGGCATTTGGGACACACTTTGACCTAATCCCGTCACAATCTGGGGTGAGTCAACGGCCGTACAAATGTTCACCAGCGCGGCGCAGGGTGTCCCAACAGCCACGGTTAGGGGAATAACCACGTAGCCGAGCTCCGTTTTCCCTAAACTCTGAAATTTCTCCGTCATTTCCCAGCGAAAATCTGTCAATTTTGCATGACAAGTGCGGAATATATACAGTTTGGAGCATGCAAAATTTGAAGTTGGTTGGAAAATTCCTTGATTTCCAATTTGCCGGCATTTGGGACACACTTTGACCTAATTTCCGTCACAATCTGGGGTGAGTCAACGGCCGTACAAATGTACACCAGCGAGGCGCAGGGTGTCCCAACAGCCACGGTTAGGGGAATAACCACGTAGCCGAGCTCCGTTTTCCCAAAACTCTGAATTTCTCCGTCATTTCCCAGCGAAAATCTGTCAATTTTGCATGACAAGTGCGGAATATATACAGTTTGGAGCATGCAAAATTTGAAGTTGGTTGGAAAATTCCTTGATTTCCAAATTTGCCGGCATTTGGGACACACTTTGACCTAATTCCCGTCACAATCTGGGGTGAGTCAACGGCCGTACAAATGTACACCAGCGCGGCGCAGGGTGTCCCCAACAGCCACGGTTAGGGGAATAACCACGTAGCCGAGCTCCGTTTTCCCCTAAACTCTGAAATTTCTCCGTCATTTCCCAGCGAAAATCTGTCAATTTTGCATGACAAGTGCGGAATATATACAGTTTGGAGCATGCAAAATTTGAGGTTGGTTGGAAAATTCCTTGATTTCCATATTTTCCGGCATTTGGGACACACTTTGACCTAATTCCCGTCACAATCTGGGGTGAGTCAACGGCCGTACAAATGTTTACCAGCGCGGCGCAGGGTGTCCCAACAGCCACGGTTAGGGGAATAACCACGTAGCCGAGCTCCGTTTTTCCTAAACTCTGAAATTTCTCCGTCATTTCCCAGCGAAAATCTGTCAATTTTGCATGACAAGTGCGGAATATATACAGTTTGGAGCATGCAAAATTTGAAGTTGGTTGGAAAATTCCTTGATTTCCAAATTTGCCGGCATTTGGGACACACTTTGACCTAATTCCCGTCACAATCTGGGGTGAGTCAACGACCGTACAAATGTACACCAGCGCGGCGCAGGGTGTCCCAACAGCCACGGTTAGGGGAATAACCACGTAGCCGAGCTCCGTTTTCCCTAAACTCTGAAATTTCTCCGTCATTTCCCAGCGAAAATCTGTCAATTTTGCATGACAAGTGCGGAATATATACAGTTTGGAGCATTCAAAATTTGAGGTTGGTTGGAAAATTCCTTGATTTCCATATTTTCCGGCATTTGGGACACACTTTGACCTAATTCCCGTCACAATCTGGGTGAGTCAACGGCCGTACAAATGTACACCAGAGCGGCGCAGGGTGTCCCAACAGCCACGGTTAGGGGAATAACCACGTAGCCGAGCTCCGTTTTCCCTAAACTCTGAAATTTCTCCGTCATTTCCAAGCGAAAATCTGTCAATTTTGCATGACAAGTGCGGAATATATACAGTTTGGAGCATGCAAATTTGAAGTTGGTTGGAAAATTCCTTGATTTCCAAATTTGCCGGCATTTGGGACACACATTGACCTAATTCCCGTCACAATCTGGGGTGAGTCAACGGCCGTACAAATGTACACCAGCGGGGCGCAGGGTGTCCCAACAGCCACGGTTAGGGGAATAACCACGTAGCCGAGCTCCGTTTTCCCTAAACTCTGAAATTTCTCCGTCATTTCCCAGCGAAAATCTGTCAATTTTGCATGACAAGTGCGGAATATATACAGTTTGGAGCATGCAAAATTTGAAGTTTGTTAGAAAATTCCTTGATTTCCAAATTTGCCGGCATTTGGGACACACTTTGACCTAATTCCCGTCACAATCTGGGGTGAGTCAACGGCCGTACAAATGTACACCAGCGCGGCGCAGGGTGTCCCAACAACCACGGTTAGGGGAATAACCACCTAGCCGAGCTCCGTTTTCCCTAAACTCTGAAATTTCTCCGTCATTTCCCAGCGAAAATCTGTCAATTTTGCATGACAAGTGCGGAATATATACAGTTTGGAGCATGCAAAATTTGAAGTTGGTTGGAAAATTCCTTGATTTCCAAATTTGCCGGCATTTGGGACACACTTTGACATAATTCCCGTCACAATCTGGGGTGAGTCAACGGCCGTACAAATGTACACCAGCGCGGCGCAGGGTGTCCCAACAGCCACGGTTAGGGGAATAACCACGTAGCCGAGCTCCGTTTTCCCTAAACTCTGAAATTTCTCCGTCATTTCCAAGCGAAAATCTGTCAATTTTGCATGACAAGTGCGGAATATATACAGTTTGGAGCATGCAAAATTTGAAGTTGGTTGGAAAATTCCTTGATTCCAAATTTGCCGGAATTTGGGACACACTTTGACCTAATTCCCGTCACAATCTGGGGTGAGTCAACGGCCGTACAAATGTACACCAGCGCGGCGCAGGGTGTCCCAACAGCCACGGTTAGGGGAATAACCACGAAGCCGAGCTCCGTTTTCCCTAAACTCTGAAATTTCTCCGTCATTTCCCAGCGAAAATCTGTCAATTTTTCATGACAAGTGCGGAATATATACAGTTTGGAGCATGCAAAATTTGAAGTTGGTTGGAAAATTCCTTGATTTTCAAATTTGCCGGCATTTGGGACACACTTTGACCTAATTCCCGTCACAATCTGGGGTGAGTCAACGGCCGTACAAATGTACACCAGCGCGGCGCAGGGTGTCCCAACAGCCACGGTTAGGGGAATAACCACGTAGCCGAGCTCCGTTTTCCCTAAACTCTGAAATGTCTGCGTCATTTCCCAGCGAAATCTGTCAATTTTGCATGACAAGTGCGGAATATATACAGTTTGGAGCATGCAAAATTTGAAGTTGGTTGGAACATTCCTTGATTTCCAAATTTGCCGGCATTTGGGACACACTTTGACCCTAATTCCCGTCACAATCTGGGGTGAGTCAACGGCCGTACAAATGTACACCAGCGCGGCGCAGGGTGTCCCAACAGCCACGGTTAGGGGAATAACCACGTAGCCGAACTCCGTTTTCCCTAAACTCTGAAATTTCTCCGTCATTTCCAAGCGAAAATCTGTCAATTTTGCATGACAAGTGCGGAATATATACAGTTTGGAGCATGCAAAATTTGAAGTTGGTTGGAAAATTCCTTGATTTCCAAATTTGCCGGCATTTGGGACACACATTGACCTAATTCCCGTCACAATCTGGGGTGAGTAAACGGCCGTACAAATGTACACCAGCGGGGCGCAGGGTGTCCCAACAGCAACGGTTAGGGGAATAACCACGTAGCCGAGCTCCGTTTTCCCTAAACTCTGAAATGTCTCCGTCATTTCCCAGCGAAAATCTGTCAATTTTGCATGACAAGTGCGGAATATATACAGTTTGGAGCATGCAAAATTTGAAGTTTGTTAGAAAATTCCTTGATTTCCAAATTTGCCGGCATTTGGGACACACTTTGACCTAATTCCCGTCACAATCTGGGGTGAGTCAACGGCCGTACAAATGTACACCAGCGCGGCGCAGGGTGTCCCAACAACCACGGTTAGGGGAATAACCACGTAGCCGAGCTCCGTTTTCCCTAAACTCTGAAATTTCTCCGTCATTTCCCAGCGAAAATCTGTCAATTTTGCATGACAAGTGCGGAATATATACAGTTTGGAGCATGCAAAATTTGAAGTTGGTTGGAAAATTCCTTGATTTCCAAATTTGCCGGCATTTGGGACACACTTTGACATAATTCCCGTCACAATCTGGGGTGAGTCAACGGCCGTACAAATGTACACCAGCGCGGCGCAGGGTGTCCCAACAGCCACGGTTAGGGGAATAACCACGTAGCCGAGCTCCGTTTTCCCTAAACTCTGAAATTTCTCCGTCATTTCCCAGCGAAAATCTGTCAATTTTGCATGACAAATGCGGAATATGTACAGTTTGGAGCATGCAAAATTTGAAGTTGGTTGGAAAATTCCTTGATTTCCAAATTTGCCGGCATTTGGGACACACTTTGACCTAATTCCCGTCACAATCTGGGGTGAGTCAACGGCCGTACAAATGTACACCAGCGCGGCGCAGGGTGTCCCAACAGCCACGGTTAGGAAATAACCACGTAGCCGAGCTCCGTTTTCCCTAAACTCTGAAATTTCTCCGTCATTTCCCAGCGAAAATCTGTCAATTTTGCATGACAAGTGCGGAATATATACAGTTTGGAGCATGCAAAATTTGAAGTTGGTTGGAAAATTCCTTGATTTCCAAATTTGCCGGCATTTGGGACACACTTTGACCTAATTCCCGTCACAATCTGGGGTGAGTCAACGGCCGTACAAATGTACACCAGCGCGGCGCAGGGTGTCCCAACAGCCACGGTTAGGGGAATAACCACGTAGCCGAGCTCCGTTTTCCCTAAACTCTGAAATTTCTCCGTCATTTCCCAGCGAAAATCTGTCAATTTTGCATGACAAGTGCGGAATATATACAGTTTGGAGCATGCAAATTTGAAGTTGGTTGGAAAATTCCTTGATTTCCAAATTTGCCGGCATTTGGGACACACTTTGACATATTTCCCGTCACAATCTGGGGTGAGTCAACGGCCGTACAAATGTACACCAGCGCGGCGCAGGGTGTCCCAACAGCCACGGTTAGGGGAATAACCACGTAGCCGAGCTCCGTTTTCCCTAAACTCTGAAATTTCTCCGTCATTTCCCAGCGAAAATCTGTCAATTTTGCATGACAAGTGCGGAATATATACAGTTTGGAGCATGCAAAATTTGAATTTGGTTGGAACATTCCTTGATTTCCAAATTTGCCGGCATTTGGGACACACTTTGACCTAATTCCCGTCACAATCTGGGGTGAGTCAACGGCCGTACAAATGTACACCAGCGCGGCGCAGGGTGTCCCAACAGCCACGGTTTGGGGAATAACCACGTAGCCGAGCTCCGTTTTCCCTAAACTCTGAAATTTCTCCGTCATTTCCCAGCGAAAATCTGTCAATTTTGCATGACAAGTGCGGAATATATACAGTTTGGAGCATGCAAAATTTGAAGTTGGTTGGAAAATTCCTTGATTTCCAAATTTGCCGGCATTTGGGACACACTTTGACCTAATTCCCGTCACAATCTGGGGTGAGTCAACGGCCGTACAAATGTACACCAGCGGGGCGCAGGGTGTCCCAACAGCCACGGTTAGGGGAATAACCACGTAGCCGAGCTCCGTTTTCCCTAAACTCTGAAATTTCTCCGTCATTTCCCAGCGAAAATCTGTCAATTTTGCATGACAAGTGCGGAATATATACAGTTTGGAGCATGCAAAATTTGAAGTTGGTTGGAAAATTCCTTGATTTCCAAATTTGCCGGCATTTGGGACACACTTTGACATATTTCCCCGTCACAATCTGGGGTGAGTCAACGGCCGTACAAATGTACACCAGCGCGGCGCAGGGTGTCCCAACAGCCACGGTTAGGGGAATAACCACGTAGCCGAGCTCCGTTTTCCCTAAACTCTGAAATTTCTCCGTCATTTCCCAGCGAAAATCTGTCAATTTTGCATGACAAGTGCGGAATATATACAGTTTGGAGCATGCAAAATTTGAAGTTGGTTGGAACATTCCTTGATTTCCAAATTTGCCGGCATTTGGGACACACTTTGACCTAATTCCCGTCACAATCTGGGGTGAGTCAACGGCCGTACAAATGTACACCAGCGCGGCGCAGGGTGTCCCAACAGCCACGGTTAGGGGAATAACCACGTAGCCGAGCTCCGTTTTCCCTAAACTCTGAAATTTCTCCGTCATTTCCCAGCGAAAATCTGTCAATTTTGCATGACAAGTGCGGAATATATACAGTTTGGAGCATGCAAAATTTGAAGTTGGTTGGAAAATTCCTTGATTTCCAAATTTGCCGGCATTTGGGACACACTTTGACCTAATTCCCGTCACAATCTGGGGTGAGTCAACGGCCGTACAAATGTACACCAGCGGGGCGCAGGGTGTCCCAACAGCCACGGTTAGGGGAATAACCACGTAGCCGAGCTCCGTTTTCCCTAAACTCTGAAATTTCTCCGTCATTTCCCAGCGAAAATCTGTCAATTTTGCATGACAAGTGCGGAATATATACAGTTTGGAGCATGCAAAATTTGAAGTTGGTTGGAAAATTCCTTGATTTCCAAATTTGCCGGCATTTGGGACACACTTTGACCTAATTCCCGTCACAATCTGGGGTGAGTCAACGGCCGTACAAATGTACACCAGCGCGGCGCAGGGTGTCCCCAACAGCCACGGTTAGGGGAATAACCACGTAGCCGAGCTCCGTTTTCCCTAAACTCTGAAATTTCTCCGTCATTTCCCAGCGAAAATCTGTCAATTTTGCATGACAAGTGCGGAATATATACAGTTTGGAGCATGCAAAATTTGAAGTTGGTTAGAAAATTCCTTGATTTCCAAATTTGCCGGCATTTGGGACACACTTTGACCTAATTCCCGTCACAATCTGGGTGAGTCAAACGGCCGTACAAATGTACACCAGCGCGGCGCAGGGTGTCCCAACAGCCACGGTTAGGGGAATAACCACGTAGCCGAGCTCCGTTTTCCCTAAACTCTGAAATTTCTCCGTCATTTCCCAGCGAAAATCTGTCAATTTTGCATGACAAGTGCGGAATATATACAGTTTGGAGCATGCAAAATTTGAAGTTGGTTGGAAAATTCCTTGATTTCCAAATTTGACGGCATTTGGGACACACTTTGACCTAATTCCCGTCACAATCTGGGGTGAGTCAATGGCCGTACAAATGTACACCAGCGCGGCGCAGGGTGTCCCAACAACCACGGTTAGGGGAATAACCAAGTAGCCGAGCTCCGTTTTCCCTAAACTCTGAAATTTCTCCGTAATTTCCCAGCGAAAATCTGTCAATTTTGCATGACAAGTGCGGAATATATACAGTTTGGAGCATGCAAAATTTGAAGTTGGTTGGAAAATTCCTTGATTTCCAAATTTGACGGCATTTGGGACACACTTTGACCTAATTCCCGTCACAATCTGGGGTGAGTCAATGGCCGTACAAATGTACACCAGCGCGGCGCAGGGTGTCCCAACAACCACGGTTAGGGGAATAACCACGTAGCCGAGCTCCGTTTTCCCTAAACTCTGAAATTTCTCCGTCATTTCCCAGCGAAAATCTGTCAATTTTGCATGACAAGTGCGGAATATATACAGTTTGGAGCATGCAAAATTTGAAGTTGGTTGGAAAATTCCTTGATTTCCAAATTTGCCGGCATTTGGGACACACTTTGACCTAATTCCCGTCACAATCTGGGGTGAGTCAACGGCCGTACAAATGTACACCAGCGCGGCGCAGGGTGTCCCAACAGCCACGGTTAGGGGAATAACCACGTAGCCGAGCTCCGTTTTCCCTAAACTCTGAAATTTCTCCGTCATTTCCCAGCGAAAATCTGTCAATTTTGCATGACAAGTGCGGAATATATACAGTTTGGAGCATGCAAAATTTGAAGTTGGTTGGAAAATTCCTTGATTTCCAAATTTGCCGGCATTTGGGACACACTTTGACCTAATTCCCGTCACAATCTGGGGTGAGTCAACGGCCGTACAAATGTACACCAGCGTGGCGCAGGGTGTCCCAACAGCCACGGTTAGGGGAATAACCACGTAGCCGAGCTCCGTTTTCCCTAAACTCTGAAATTTCTCCGTCATTTCCCAGCGAAAATCTGTCAATTTTGCATGACAAGTGCGGAATATATACAGTTTGGAGCATGCAAAATTTGAAGTTGGTTGGAAAATTCCTTGATTTCCAAATTTGCCGGCATTTGGGACACACTTTGACCTAATTCCCGTCACAATCTGGGGTGAGTCAACGGCCGTACAATGTACACCAGCGCGGCGCAGGGTGTCCCAACAGCCACGGTTAGGGGAATAACCACGTAGCCGAGCTCCGTTTTCCCTAAACTCTGAAATTTCTCCGTCATTTCCCAGCGAAAATCTGTCAATTTTGCATGACAAGTGCGGAATATATACAGTTTGGAGCATGCAAAATTTGAAGTTGGTTGGAAAATTCCTTGATTTCCAAATTTGCCGGCATTTGGGACACACTTTGACCTAATTCCCGTCACAATCTGGGGTGAGTCAACGGCCGTACAAATGTTCACCAGCGCGGCGCAGGGTGTCCCAACAGCCACGGTTAGGGGAATAACCACGTAGCCGAGCTCCGTTTTCCTAAACTCTGAAATTTCTCCGTCATTTCCCAGCGAAAATCTGTCAATTTTGCATGACAAGTGCGGAATATATACAGTTTGGAGCATGCAAAATTTGAAGTTGGTTGGAAAATTCCTTGATTTCCAAATTTGCCGGCATTTGGGACACACTTTGACCTAATTTCCGTCACAATCTGGGGTGAGTCAACGGCCGTACAAATGTACACCAGCGAGGCGCAGGGTGTCCCAACAGCCACGGTTAGGGGAATAACCACGTAGCCGAGCTCCGTTTTCCCCAAAACTCTGAAATTTCTCCATCATTTCCCAGCGAAAATCTGTCAATTTTGCATGACAAGTGCGGAATATATACAGTTTGATGCAAAATTTGAAGTTGGTTGGAAAATTCCTTGATTTCCAAATTTGCCGGCATTTGGGACACACTTTGACCTAATTCCCGTCACAATCTGGGGTGAGTCAACGGCCGTACAAATGGTACACCAGCGCGGCGCAGGGTGTCCCAACAGCCACGGTTAGGGGAATAACCACGTAGCCGAGCTCCGTTTTCCCTAAACTCTGAAATTTCTCCGTCATTTCCCAGCGAAAATCTGTCAATTTTGCATGACAAGTGCGGAATATATACAGTTTGGAGCATGCAAAATTTGAGGTTGGTTGGAAAATTCCTTGATTTCCATATTTTCCGGCATTTGGGACACACTTTGACCTAATTCCCGTCACAATCTGGGGTGAGTCAACGGCCGTACAAATGTTCACACAGCGCGGGCGCAGGGTGTCCCAACAGCCACGGTTAGGGGAATAACCACGTAGCCGAGCTCCGTTTTCCCTAAACTCTGAAATTTCTCCGTCATTTCCCAGCGAAAATCTGTCAATTTTGCATGACAAGTGCGGAATATATACAGTTTGGAGCATTCAAAATTTGAAGTTGGTTGGAAAATTCCTTGATTTCCATATTTTCCGGCATTTGGGACACACTTTGACCTAATTCCCGTCACAATCTGGGTGAGTCAACGGCCGTACAAATGTACACCAGCGCGGCGCAGGGTGTCCCAACAGCCACGGTTAGGGGAATAACCACGTAGCCGAGCTCCGTTTTCCCTAAACTCTGAAATTTCTCCGTCATTTCCCAGCGAAAATCTGTCAATTTTGCATGACAAGTGCGGAATATATACAGTTTGGAGCATGCAAAATTTGAAGTTGGCTGGAAAATTCCTTGATTTCCAAAATTGCCGGCATTTGGGACACACTTTGACCTAATTCCCGTCACAATCTGGGGTGAGTCAACGGCCGTACAAATGTAAACCAGCGCGGCGCAGCGTGTCCCAACAACCACGGTTAGGGGAATAACCACGTAGCCGAGTTCCGTTTTCCCTAAACTCTGAAATGTTTCCGTCATTTCCCAGCGAAAATCTGTCAATTTTGCATGACAAGTGCGGAATATATACAGTTTAGAGCATGCAAAATTTGAAGTTGGTTGGAAAATTCCTTGATTTCCAAATTTGCCGGCATTTGGACACACTTTGACCTAATTCCCGTCACAATCTGGGGTGAGTCAACGGCCGTACAAATGTACACCAGCGCGGCGCAGGGTGTCCCAACAGCCACGTTTAGGGGAATAACCACGTAGCCGAGCTCCGTTTTCCCTAAACTCTGAAATTTCTCCGTCATTTCCCAGCGAAAATCTGTCAATTTTGCATGACAAGTGCGGAATATATACAGTTTGGAGCATGCCAAATTTGAGGTTGGTTGGAAAATTCCTTGATTTCCATATTTTCCGGCATTTGGGACACACTTTGACCTAATTCCCGTCACAATCTGGGTGAGTCAACGGCCGTACAAATGTTCACCAGCGCGGCGCAGGGTGTCCCAACAGCCACGGTTAGGGGAATAACCACGTAGCCGAGCTCCGTTTTCCCTAAACTCTGAAATTTCTCCGTCATTTCCCAGCGAAAATCTGTCAATTTTGCATGACAAATGCGGAATATATACAGTTTGGAGCATGCAAAATTTGAAGTTGGTTGGAAAATTCCTTGATTTCCAAATTTGCCGGCATTTGGGACACACTTTGACCTAATTCCCGTCACAATCTGGGGTGAGTCAACGGCCGTACAAATGTACACCAGCGCGGCGCAGGGTGTCCCAACAACCACGGTTAGGGGAATAACCACGTAGCCGAGCTCCGTTTTCCCTAAACTCTGAAATTTCTCCGTCATTTCCCAGCGAAAATCTGTCAATTTTGCATGACAAGTGCGGAATATATACAGTTTGGAGCATGCAAAATTTGAAGTTGGTTGGAAAATTCCTTGATTTCCAAATTTGCCGGCATTTGGGACACATTTTGACCTAATTCCCGTCACAATGTGGGGTGAGTCAACGGCCGTACAAATGTACACCATCGCGGCGCAGGGTGTCCCAACAGCCACGGTTAGGGGAATAACCACGTAGCCGAGCTCCGTTTACCCTAAACTCTGAAATTTCTCCGTCATTTCCAAGCGAAAATCTGTCAATTTTGCATGACAAATGCGGAATATATACAGTTTGGGAGCATGCAAAATTTGAAGTTGGTTGGAAAATTCTTGATTTCCAAATTTGCCGGTATTTGGGACACACTTTGACCTAATTCCCGTCACAATCTGGGGTGAGTCAACGGCCGTACAAATGTACACCAGCGCGGCGCAGGGTGTCCCAACAGCCACGGTTAGAGGAATAACCACGTAGCCGAGCTCCGTTTTCCCTAAACTCTGAAATTTCTCCGTCATTTCCCAGCGAAAATCTGTCAATTTTGCATGACAAGTGCGGAATATATACAGTTTGGAGCATGCAAAATTTGAAGTTGGTTGGAAAATTCCTTGATTTCCAAATTTGCCGGCATTTGGGACACACTTTGACCTAATTCCCGTCACAATCTGGGGTGAGTCAACGGCCGTACAAATGTACACCAGCGTGGCGCAGGGTGTCCCAACAGCCACGGTTAGGGGAATAACCACGTAGCCGAGCTCCGTTTTCCCTAAACTCTGAAATTTCTCCGTCATTTCCCAGCGAAAATCTGTCATTTTTACAAGACAAGTGCGGAATATATACAGTTTGGAGCATGCAAAATTTGAAGTTGGTTGGAAAATTCCTTGATTTCCAAATTTGCCGGCATTTGGGACACACTTTGACCTAATTCCCGTCACAATCTGGGGTGAGTCAACGGCCGTACAAATGTACACCAGCGCGGCGCAGGGTGTCCCAACAGCCACGGTTAGGGGAATAACCACGTAGCCGAGCTCCGTTTACCCTAAACTCTGAAATTTCTCCGTCATTTCCAAGCGAAAATCTGTCAATTTTGCATGACAAATGCGGAATATATACAGTTTGGAGCATGCCAAATTTGAAGTTGGTTGGAAAATTCCTTGATTTCCAAATTTGCCGGCATTTGGGACACACTTTGACCTAATTCCCGTCACAATCTGGGGTGAGTCAACGGCCGTACAAATGTACACCAGCGCGGCGCAGGGTGTCCCAACAGCCACGGTTAGGGGAATAACCACGTAGCCGAGCTCCGTTTTCCCTAAACTCTGAAATTTCTCCGTCATTTCCCAGCGAAAATCTGTCAATTTTGCATGACAAGTGCGGAATATATACAGTTTGGAGCATGCAAAATTTGAAGTTGGTTGGAAAATTCCTTGATTTCCAAATTTGCCGGCATTTGGGACACACTTTGACCTAATTCCCGTCACAATCTGGGGTGAGTCAACGGCCGTACAAATGTACACCAGCGCGGGCAGGGTGTCCCAACAGCCACGGTTAGGGGAATAACCACGTAGCCGAGCTCCGTTTTCCCTAAACTCTGAAATGTATCCGTCATTTCCCAGCGAAAATCTGTCAATTTTGCATGACAAGTGCGGAATATATACAGTTTGGAGCATGCAAAATTTGAAGTTGGTTGGAAAATTCCTTGATTTCCAAATTTGCCGGCATTTGGGACACACTTTGACCTAATTCCCGTCACAATCTGGGGTGAGTCAAC
Organism: Henricia sp. BOLD:AAB3569; assembly: GCA_037783545.1. NCBI lineage: Eukaryota > Metazoa > Echinodermata > Asteroidea > Spinulosida > Echinasteridae > Henricia > Henricia sp. BOLD:AAB3569. Next base: position 19,027 of record JBBELK010000277.1, read on the forward strand.
GGCCGTACAAATGTACACCAGCGCGGCGCAGGGTGTCCCAACAGCCACGGTTAGGGGAATAACCACGTAGCCGAGCTCCGTTTTCCCTAAACTCTGAAATGTATCCGTCATTTCCCAGCGAAAATCTGTCAATTGTGCATGACAAGTGCGGAATATATACAGTTTGGAGCATGCACAATTTGAAGTTGGTTGGAAAATTCCTTGATTTCCAAATTTGCCGGCATTTGGGACACACTTTGACCTAATTCCCGTCACAATCTGGGGTGAGTCAACGGCCGTACAAATGTTCACCAGCGCGGCGCAGGGTGTCCCAACAGCCACGGTTAGGGGAATAACCACGTAGCCGAGCTCCGTTTCCCTAAACTCTGAAATTTCTCCGTCATTTCCCAGCGAAAATCTGTCAATTTTGCATGACAAGTGCGGAATATATACAGTTTGGAGCATGCAAAATTTGAAGTTGGTTGGAAAATTCCTTGATTTCCAAATTTGCCGGCATTTGGGACACACTTTGACCTAATTCCCGTCACAATCTGGGGTGAGTCAACGGCCGTACAAATGTACACCAGCGCGGCGCAGGGTGTCCCAACAGCCACGGTTAGGGGAATAACCACGTAGCCGAGCTCCGTTTTCCCTAAACTCTGAAATTTCTTCGTCATTTCCCAGCGAAAATCTGTCAATTTTGCATGACAAGTGCGGAATATATACAGTTTGGAGCATGCAAAATTTGAAGTTGGTTGGAAAATTCCTTGATTTCCAAATTTGCCGGCATTTGGGACACACTTTGACCTAATTCCCGTCACAATCTGGGGTGAGTCAACGGCCGTACAAATGTACACCAGCGCGGGGCAGGGTGTCCCAACAGCCACGGTTAGGGGAATAACCACGTAGCCGAGCTCCGTTTTCCCTAAACTCTGAAATGTATCCGTCATTTCCCAGCGAAAATCTGTCAATTTTGCATGACAAGTGCGGAATATATACAGTTTGGAGCATGCAAAATTTGAAGTTGGTTGGAAAATTCCTTGATTTCCAAATTTGCCGGCATTTGGGACACACTTTGACCTAATTCCCGTCACAATCTGGGGTGAGTCAACGGCCGTACAAATGTACACCAGCGCGGCGCAGGGTGTCCCAACAGCCACGGTTAGAGGAATAACCACGTAGCCGAGCTCCGTTTTCCCTAAACTCTGAAATGTATCCGTCATTTCCCAGCGAAAATCTGTCAATTGTGCATGACAAGTGCGGAATATATACAGTTTGGAGCATGCACAATTTGAAGTTGGTTGGAAAATTCCTTGATTTCCAAATTTGCCGGCATTTGGGACACACTTTGACCTAATTCCCGTCACAATCTGGGGTGAGTCAACGGCCGTACAAATGTACACCCGCGCGGCGCAGGGTGTCCCAACAGCCACGGTTAGGGGAATAACCACGTAGACGAGCTCCGTTTTTCCTAAACTCTGAAATTTCTCCGTCATTTCCCAGCGAAAATCTGTCAATTTTGCATGACAAGTGCGGAATATATACAGTTTGAAGCATGCAAAATTTGAAGTTGGTTGGAAAATTCCTTGATTTCCAAATTTGCCGGCATTTGGGACACACTTTGACCTAATTCCCGTCACAATCTGGGGTGAGTCAACGGCCGTACAAATGTACACCAGCGCGGCACAGGGTGTCCCAACAGCCACGGTTAGGGGAATAACCACGTAGCCGAGCTCCGTTTTCCCTAAACTCTGAAATTTCTCCGTCATTTCCCAGCGAAAATCTGTCAATTTTGCATGACAAGTGCGGAATATATACAGTTTGGAGCATGCAAATTTGAGGTTGGTTGGAAAATTCCTTGATTTCCATATTTTCCGGCATTTGGGACACACTTTGACCTAATTCCCGTCACAATCTGGGGTGAGTCAACGGCCGTACAAATGTACACCAGCGCGGCGCAGGGTGTCCCAACAGCCACGGTTAGGGGAATAACCACGTAGCCGAGCTCCGTTTTCCCTAAACTCTGAAATTTCTCCGTCATTTCCAAGCGAAAATCTGTCAATTTTGCATGACAAATGCGGAATATATACAGTTTGGAGCATGCAAAATTTGAAGTTGGTTGGAAAATTCCTTGATTTCCAAATTTGCCGGCATTTGGGACACACTTTGACCTAATTCCCGTCACAATCTGGGGTGAGTCAACGGCCGTACAAATGTACACCAGCGCGGCGCAGGGTGTCCCAACAGCCACGGTTAGGGGAATAACCACGTAGCCGAGCTCCGTTTTCCCTAAACTCTGAAATTTCTCCGTCATTTCCCAGCGAAAATCTGTCAATTTTGCATGACAAGTGCGGAATATATACAGTTTGGAGCATGCAAAATTTGAAGTTGGTTGGAAAATTCCTTGATTTCCAAATTTGCCGGCATTTGGGACACACTTTGACCTAATTCCCGTTACAATCTGGGGTGAGTCAACGGCCGTACAAATGTACACCAGCGCGGCGCAGGGTGTCCCAACAGCCACGGTTAGGGGAATAACCACGTAGCCGAGCTCCGTTTTCCCTAAACTCTGAAATTTCTCCGTCATTTCCCCAGCGAAAATCTGTCAATTTTGCATGACAAGTGCGGAATATATACAGTTTGGAGCATGCAAAATTTGAAGTTGGTTGGAAAATTCCTTGATTTCCAAATTTGCCGGCATTTGGGACACACTTTGACCTAATTCCCGTCACAATATGGGGTGAGTCAACGGCCGTACAAATGTACACCAGCGCGGCGCAGGGTGTCCCAACAGCCACGGTTAGGGGAATAACCACGTAGCCGAGCTCCGTTTTCCCTAAACTCTGAAATTTCTCCGTCATTTCCCAGCGAAAATCTGTCAATTTTGCATGACAAGTGCGGAATATATACAGTTTGGAGCATGCAAAATTTGAAGTTGGTTGGAAAATTCCTTGATTTCCAAATTTGCCGGCATTTGGGACACACTTTGACCTAATCCCCGTCACAATCATTTCCCAGCGAAAATCTGTCAATTTTGCATGACAAGTGCGGAATATATACAGTTTGGAGCATGCAAAATTCCCGTCACAATCTGGGGTGAGTCAACGGCCGTACAAATGTACACCCGCGCGGCGCAGGGTGTCCCAACAGCCACGGTTAGGGGAATAACCACGTAGCCGAGCTCCGTTTTTCCTAAACTCTGAAATTTCTCCGTCATTTCCCAGCGAAAATCTGTCAATTTTGCATGACAAGTGCGGAATATATACAGTTTGAAGCATGCAAAATTTGAAGTTGGTTGGAAAATTCCTTGATTTCCAAATTTGCCGGCATTTGGGACACACTTTGACCTAATTCCCGTCACAATCTGGGGTGAGTCAACGGCCGTACAAATGTACACCAGCGCGGCACATGGTGTCCCAACAGCCACGGTTAGGGGAATAACCACGTAGCCGAGCTCCGTTTTCCCTAAACTCTGAAATTTCTCCGTCATTTCCCAGCGAAAATCTGTAAATTTTGCATGACAAGTGCGGAATATATACAGTTTGGAGCATGCAAAATTTGAAGTTGGTTGGAAAATTCATTGATTTCCAAATTTGCTGGCATTTGGGACACACTTTGACCTAATTCCCGTCACAATCTGGGGTGAGTCAACGGCCGTACAAATGTACACCAGCGCGGCGCAGGGTGTCCCAACAGCCACGGTTAGGGGAATAACCACGTAGCCGAGCTCCGTTTTCCCTAAACTCTGAAATTTCTCCGTCATTTCCCAGCGAAAATCTGTCAATTTTGCATGACAAGTGCGGAATATATACAGTTTGGAGCATGCAAAATTTGAAGTTGGTTGGAAAATTCCTTGATTTCCAAATTTGCCGGCATTTGGGACACACTTTGACCTAATCCCCGTCACAATCATTTCCCAGCGAAAATCTGTCAATTTTGCATGACAAGTGCGGAATATATACAGTTTGGAGCATGCAAAATTCCCGTCACAATCTGGGGTGAGTCAACGGCCGTACAAATGTACACCCGCGCGGCGCAGGGTGTCCCAACAGCCACGGTTAGGGGAATAACCACGTAGCCGAGCTCCGTTTTTCCTAAACTCTGAAATTTCTCCGTCATTTCCCAGCGAAAATCTGTCAATTTTGCATGACAAGTGCGGAATATATACAGTTTGAAGCATGCCAAATTTGAAGTTGGTTGGAAAATTCCTTGATTTCCAAATTTGCCGGCATTTGGGACACACTTTGACCTAATTCCCGTCACAATCTGGGGTGAGTCAACGGCCGTACAAATGTACACCAGCGCGGCACAGGGTGTCCCAACAGCCACGGTTAGGGGAATAACCACGTAGCCGAGCTCCGTTTTCCCTAAACTCTGAAATTTCTCCGTCATTTCCCAGCGAAAATCTGTAAATTTTGCATGACAAGTGCGGAATATATACAGTTTGGAGCATGCAAAATTTGAAGTTGGTTGGAAAATTCATTGATTTCCAAATTTGCTGGCATTTGGGACACACTTTGACCTAATTCCCGTCACAATCTGGGGTGAGTCAACGGCCGTACAAATGTACACCAGCGCGGCGCAGGGTGTCCCAACAGCCACGGTTAGGGGAATAACCATGTAGCCGAGCTCCGTTTTCCCTAAACTCTGAAATTTCTTCGTCATTTCCCAGCGAAAATCTGTCAATTTTGCATGACAAGTGCGGAATATATACAGTTTGGAGCATGCAAAATTTGAAGTTGGTTGGAAATATCCTTGATTTCCAAATTTGCCGGCATTTGGGACACACTTTGACCTAATTCCCGTCACAATCTGGGGTGAGTCAACGGCCGTACAAATGTACACCAGCGCGGCGCAGGGTGTCCCAACAGCCACGGTTAGGGGAATAACCAGAATAACCACGTAGCCGAGCTCCGTTTTCCCTAAACTCTGAAATTTCTCCGTCACTTCCCAGCGAAAAGCTGTCAATTTTGCATGACAAGTGCGGAATATATACAGTTTGGAGCATGCAAAATTTGAAGTTGGTTGGAAAATTCCTTGATTTCCAAATTTGCCGGCATTTGGGACACACTTTGACCTAATTCCCGTCACAATCTGGGGTGAGTCAACGGCCGTACAAATGTACACCAGCGCGGCGCAGGGTGTCCCAACAGCCACGGTTAGGGGAATAACCACGTAGCCGAGCTCCGTTTTCCCTAAACTCTGAAATTTCTCCGTCACTTCCCAGCGAAAATCTGTCAATTTTGCATGACAAGTGCGGAATATATACAGTTTGGAGCATGCAAAATTTGAAGTTGGTTGGAAAATTCCCTGATTTCCAAATTTGCCGGCATTTGGGACACACTTTGACCTAATTCCCGTCACAATCTGGGGTGAGTCAACGGCCGTACAAATGTACACCAGCGCGGCGCAGGGTGTCCCAACAGCCACGGTTAGGGGAATAACCACGTAGCCGAGCTCCGTTTTTCCTAAACTCTGAAATTTCTCCGTCATTTCCCAGCGAAAATCTGTCAATTTTGCATGACAAGTGCGGAATATATACAGTTTGAAGCATGCAAAATTTGAAGTTGGTTGGAAAATTCCTTGATTTCCAAATTTGCCGGCATTTGGGACACACTTTGACCTAATTCCGTCACAATCTGGGGTGAGTCAACGGCCGTACAAATGTACACCAGCGCGGCACAGGGTGTCCCAACAGCCACGGTTAGGGGAATAACCACGTAGCCGAGCTCCGTTTTCCCTAAACTCTGAAATTTCTCCGTCATTTCCCAGCGAAAATCTGTAAATTTTGCATGACAAGTGCGGAATATATACAGTTTGGAGCATGCAAAATTTGAAGTTGGTTGGAAAATTCATTGATTTCCAAATTTGCTGGCATTTGGGACACACTTTGACCTAATTCCCGTCACAATCTGGGGTGAGTCAACGGCCGTACAAATGTACACCAGCGCGGCGCAGGGTGTCCCAACAGCCACGGTTAGGGGAATAACCACGTAGCCGAGCTCCGTTTTCCCTAAACTCTGAAATTTCTCCGTCATTTCCCAGCGAAAATCTGTCAATTTTGCATGACAAGTGCGGAATATATACAGTTTGGAGCATGCAAAATTTGAAGTTGGTTGGAAAATTCCTTGATTTCCAAATTTGCCGGCATTTGGGACACACTTTGACCTAATCCCGTCACAATCATTTCCCAGCGAAAATCTGTCAATTTTGCATGACAAGTGCGGAATATATACAGTTTGGAGCATGCAAAATTCCCGTCACAATCTGGGGTGAGTCAACGGCCGTACAAATGTACACCCGCGCGGCGCAGGGTGTCCCAACAGCCACGGTTAGGGGAATAACCACGTAGCCGAGCTCCGTTTTTCCTAAACTCTGAAATTTCTCCGTCATTTCCCAGCGAAAATCTGTCAATTTTGCATGACAAGTGCGGAATATATACAGTTTGAAGCATGCAAAATTTGAAGTTGGTTGGAAAATTCCTTGATTTCCAAATTTGCCGGCATTTGGGACACACTTTGACCTAATTCCCGTCACAATCTGGGGTGAGTCAACGGCCGTACAAATGTACACCAGCGCGGCACAGGGTGTCCCAACAGCCACGGTTAGGGGAATAACCACGTAGCCGAGCTCCGTTTTCCCTAAACTCTGAAATTTCTCCGTCATTTCCCAGCGAAAATCTGTAAATTTTGCATGACAAGTGCGGAATATATACAGTTTGGAGCATGCAAAATTTGAAGTTGGTTGGAAAATTCATTGATTTCCAAATTTGCTGGCATTTGGGACACACTTTGACCTAATTCCCGTCACAATCTGGGGTGAGTCAACGGCCGTACAAATGTACACCAGCGCGGCGCAGGGTGTCCCAACAGCCACGGTTAGGGGAATAACCATGTAGCCGAGCTCCGTTTTCCCTAAACTCTGAAATTTCTTCGTCATTTCCCAGCGAAAATCTGTCAATTTTGCATGACAAGTGCGGAATATATACAGTTTGGAGCATGCAAAATTTGAAGTTGGTTGGAAATATCCTTGATTTCCAAATTTGCCGGCATTTGGGACACACTTTGACCTAATTCCCGTCACAATCTGGGGTGAGTCAACGGCCGTACAAATGTACACCAGCGCGGCGCAGGGTGTCCCAACAGCCACGGTTAGGGGAATAACCACGTAGCCGAGCTCCGTTTTCCCTAAACTCTGAAATTTCTCCGTCACTTCCCAGCGAAAAGCTGTCAATTTTGCATGACAAGTGCGGAATATATACAGTTTGGAGCATGCAAAATTTGAAGTTGGTTGGAAAATTCCTTGATTTCCAAATTTGCCGGCATTTGGGACACACTTTGACCTAATTCCCGTCACAATCTGGGGTGAGTCAACGGCCGTACAAATGTACACCAGCGCGGCGCAGGGTGTCCCAACAGCCACGGTTAGGGGAATAACCACGTAGCCGAGCTCCGTTTTCCCTAAACTCTGAAATTTCTCCGTCACTTCCCAGCGAAAATCTGTCAATTTTGCATGACAAGTGCGGAATATATACAGTTTGGAGCATGCAAAATTTGAAGTTGGTTGGAAAATTCCCTGATTTCCAAATTTGCCGGCATTTGGGACACACTTTGACCTAATTCCCGTCACAATCTGGGGTGAGTCAACGGCCGTACAAATGTACACCAGCGCGGCGCAGGGTGTCCCAACAGCCACGGTTAGGGGAATAACCACGTAGCCGAGCTCCGTTTTCCCTAAACTCTGAAATTTCTCCGTCATTTCCCAGCGAAAATCTGTAAATTTTGCATGACAAGTGCGGAATATATACAGTTTGGAGCATGCAAAATTTGAAGTTGGTTGGAAAATTCATTGATTTCCAAATTTGCTGGCATTTGGGACACACTTTGACCTAATTCCGTCACAATCTGGGGTGAGTCAACGGCCGTACAAATGTACACCAGCGCGGCGCAGGGTGTCCCAACAGCCACGGTTAGGGGAATAACCACGTAGCCGAGCTCCGTTTTCCCTAAACTCTGAAATTTCTCCGTCATTTCCAGCGAAATCTGTCAATTTTGCATGACAAGTGCGGAATATATACAGTTTGGAGCATGCAAAATTTGAAGTTGGTTGAAAATTCCTTGATTTCCAAATTTGCCGGCATTTGGGACACACTTTGACCTAATCCCCGTCACAATCATTCCCAGCGAAAATCTGTCAATTTTGCATGACAAGTGCGGAATATATACAGTTTGGAGCATGCAAAATTCCCGTCACAATCTGGGGTGAGTCAACGGCCGTACAAATGTACACCCGCGCGGCGCAGGGTGTCCCAACAGCCACGGTTAGGGGAATAACCACGTAGCCGAGCTCCGTTTTTCCTAAACTCTGAAATTTCTCCGTCATTTCCCAGCGAAAATCTGTCAATTTTGCATGACAAGTGCGGAATATATACAGTTTGAAGCATGCAAAATTTGAAGTTGGTTGGAAAATTCCTTGATTTCCAAATTTGCCGGCATTTGGGACACACTTTGACCTAATTCCCGTCACAATCTGGGGTGAGTCAACGGCCGTACAAATGTACACCAGCGCGGCACAGGGTGTCCCAACAGCCACGGTTAGGGGAATAACCACGTAGCCGAGCTCCGTTTTCCCTAAACTCTGAAATTTCTCCGTCATTTCCCAGCGAAAATCTGTAATTTTGCATGACAAGTGCGGAATATATACAGTTTGGAGCATGCAAAATTTGAAGTTGGTTGGAAAATTCATTGATTTCCAAATTTGCTGGCATTTGGGACACACTTTGACCTAATTCCCGTCACAATCTGGGGTGAGTCAACGGCCGTACAAATGTACACCAGCGCGGCGCAGGGTGTCCCAACAGCCACGGTTAGGGGAATAACCATGTAGCCGAGCTCCGTTTTCCCTAAACTCTGAAATTTCTTCGTCATTTCCCAGCGAAAATCTGTCAATTTTGCATGACAAGTGCGGAATATATACAGTTTGGAGCATGCAAAATTTGAAGTTGGTTGGAAATATCCTTGATTTCCAAATTTGCCGGCATTTGGGACACACTTTGACCTAATTCCCGTCACAATCTGGGGTGAGTCAACGGCCGTACAAATGTACACCAGCGCGGCGCAGGGTGTCCCAACAGCCACGGTTAGGGGAATAACCACGTAGCCGAGCTCCGTTTTCCCTAAACTCTGAAATTTCTCCGTCACTTCCCAGCGAAAAGCTGTCAATTTTGCATGACAAGTGCGGAATATATACAGTTTGGAGCATGCAAATTTGAAGTTGGTTGGAAAATTCCTTGATTTCCAAATTTGCCGGCATTTGGGACACACTTTGACCTAATTCCCGTCACAATCTGGGGTGAGTCAACGGCCGTACAAATGTACACCAGCGCGGCGCAGGGTGTCCCAACAGCCACGGTTAGGGGAATAACCACGTAGCCGAGCTCCGTTTTCCCTAAACTCTGAAATTTCTCCGTCACTTCCCAGCGAAAATCTGTCAATTTTGCATGACAAGTGCGGAATATATACAGTTTGGAGCATGCAAAATTTGAAGTTGGTTGGAAAATTCCCTGATTTCCAAATTTGCCGGCATTTGGGACACACTTTGACCTAATTCCCGTCACAATCTGGGGTGAGTCAACGGCCGTACAAATGTACACCAGCGCGGCGCAGGGTGTCCCAACAGCCACGGTTAGGGGAATAACCACGTAGCCGAGCTCCGTTTTCCCTAAACTCTGAAATTTCTCCGTCATTTCCCAGCGAAAATCTGTAAATTTTGCATGACAAGTGCGGAATATATACAGTTTGGAGCATGCAAAATTTGAAGTTGGTTGGAAAATTCATTGATTTCCAAATTTGCTGGCATTTGGGACACACTTTGACCTAATTCCCGTCACAATCTGGGGTGAGTCAACGGTCGTACAAATGTACACCAGCGCGGCGCAGGGTGTCCCAACAGCCACGGTTAGGGGAATAACCACGTAGCCGAGCTCCGTTTTCCTAAACTCTGAAATTTCTCCGTCATTTCCCAGCGAAAATCTGTCAATTTTGCATGACAAGTGCGGAATATATACAGTTTGGAGCATGCAAAATTTGAAGTTGGTTGGAAAATTCCTTGATTTCCAAATTTGCCGGCATTTGGGACACACTTTGACCTAATTCCCGTCACAATCTGGGGTGAGTCAACGGCCGTACAAATGTACACCAGCGCGGCGCAGGGTGTCCCAACAGCCACGGTTAGGAGAATAACCACGTAGCCGAGCTCCGTTTCCCTAAACTCTGAAATTTCTCCGTCATTTCCCAGCGAAAATTTTTCAATTTTGCATGACAAGTGCGGAATATATACAGTTTGGAGCATGCAAAATTTGAAGTTGGTTGGAAAATTCCTTGATTTCCAAATTTGCCGGCATTTGGGACACACTTTGACCTAATCCCGTCACAATCATTTCCCAGCGAAAATCTGTCAATTTTGCATGACAAGTGCGGAATATATACAGTTTGGAGCATGCAAAATTCCCGTCACAATCTGGGGTGAGTCAACGGCCGTACAAATGTACACCCGCGCGGCGCAGGGTGTCCCAACAGCCACGGTTAGGGGAATAACCACGTAGCCGAGCTCCGTTTTCCCTAAACTCTGAAATTTCTCCGTCATTTCCCAGCGAAAATCTGTAAATTTTGCATGACAAGTGCGGAATATATACAGTTTGGAGCATGCAAAATTTGAAGTTGGTTGGAAAATTCCTTGATTTCCAAATTTGCCGGCATTTGGGACACACTTTGACCTAATCCCCGTCACAATCATTTCCCAGCGAAAATCTGTCAATTTTGCATGACAAGTGCGGAATATATACAGTTTGGAGCATGCAAAATTCCCGTCACAATCTGGGGTGAGTCAACGGCCGTACAAATGTACACCCGCGCGGCGCAGGATGTCCCAACAGCCACGGTTAGGGGAATAACCACGTAGCCGAGCTCCGTTTTCCCTAAACTCTGAAATTTCTCCGTCATTTCCCAGCGAAAATCTGTAAATTTGCATGACAAGTGCGGAATATATACAGTTTGGAGCATGCAAAATTTGAAGTTGGTTGGAAAATTCATTGATTTCCAATTTGCTGGCATTTGGGACACACTTTGACCTAATTCCCGTCACAATCTGGGGTGAGTCAACGGCCGTACAAATGTACACCAGCGCGGCGCAGGGTGTCCCAACAGCCACGGTTAGGGGAATAACCACGTAGCCGAGCTCCGTTTTCCCTAAACTCTGAAATTTCTCCGTCATTTCCCAGCGAAAATCTGTCAATTTTGCATGACAAGTGCGGAATATATTACAGTTTGGAGCATGCAAAATTTGAAGTTGGTTGGAAATATCCTTGATTTCCAAATTTGCCGGCATTTGGGACACACTTTGACCTAATTCCCGTCACAATCTGGGGTGAGTCAACGGCCGTACAAATGTACACCAGCGCGGCGCAGGGTGTCCCCAACAGCCACGGTTAGGGGAATAACCACGTAGCCGAGCTCCGTTTTCCCTAAACTCTGAAATTTCTCCGTCACTTCCCAGCGAAAAGCTGTCAATTTTGCATGACAAGTGCGGAATATATACAGTTTGGAGCATGCAAAATTTGAAGTTGGTTGGAAAATTCCTTGATTTCCAAATTTGCCGGCATTTGGGACACACTTTGACCTAATTCCCGTCACAATCTGGGGTGAGTCAAACGGCCGTACAAATGTACACCAGCGCGGCGCAGGGTGTCCCAACAGCCACGGTTAGGGGAATAACCACGTAGCCGAGCTCCGTTTTCCCTAAACTCTGAAATTTCTCCGTCACTTCCCAGCGAAAATCTGTCAATTTTGCATGACAAGTGCGGAATATATACAGTTTGGAGCATGCAAAATTTGAAGTTGGTTGGAAAATTCCCTGGTTTCCAAATTTGCCGGCATTTGGGACACACTTTGACCTAATTCCCGTCACAATCTGGGGTGAGTCAACGGCCGTACAAATGTACACCAGCGCGGCGCAGGGTGTCCCAACAGCCACGGTTAGGGAATAACCACGTAGCCGAGCTCCGTTTTCCCTAAACTCTGAAATTTCTCCGTCATTTCCCAGCGAAAATCTGTCAATTTGCATGACAAGTGCGGAATATATACAGTTTGGAGCATGCAAAATTTGAAGTTGGTTGGAAAATTCATTGATTTCCAAATTTGCTGGCATTTGGGACACACTTTGACCTAATTCCCGTCACAATCTGGGGTGAGTCAACGGTCGTACAAATGTACACCAGCGCGGCGCAGGGTGTCCCAACATCCACGGTTAGGGGAATAACCACGTAGCCGAGCTCCGTTTTCCCTAAACTCTGAAATTTCTCCGTCACTTCCCAGCGAAAAGCTGTCAATTTTGCATGACAAGTGCGGAATATATACAGTTTGGAGCATGCAAAATTTGAAGTTGGTTGGAAAATTCCTTGATTTCCAAATTTGCCGGCATTTGGGACACACTTTGACCTAATTCCCGTCACAATCTGGGGTGAGTCAACGGCCGTACAAATGTACACCAGCGCGGCGCAGGGTGTCCCAACAGCCACGGTTAGGAGAATAACCACGTAGCCGAGCTCCGTTTCCCTAAACTCTGAAATTTCTCCGTCATTTCCCAGCGAAAATTTTTCAATTTTGCATGACAAGTGCGGAATATATACAGTTTGGAGCATGCAAAATTTGAAGTTGGTTGGAAAATTCCTTGATTTCCAAATTTGCCGGCATTTGGGACACACTTTGACCTAATTCCCGTCACAATCTGGGGTGAGTCAACGGCCGTACAAATGTACACCAGCGCGGCGCAGGGTGTCCCAACAGCCACGGTTAGGGGAATAACCACGTAGCCGAGCTCCGTTTTCCCTAAACTCTGAAATTTCTCCGTCATTTCCAAGCGAAAATCTGTCAATTTTGCATGACAAATGCGGAATATATACAGTTTGGAGCATGCAAAATTTGAAGTTGGTTGGAAAATTCCTTGATTTCCAAATTTGCCGGCATTTGGGACACACTTTGACCTAATTCCCGTCACAATCTGGGGTGAGGTCAACGGCCGTACAAATGTACACCAGCGCGGCGCAGGGTGTCCCAACAGCCACGGTTAGGAGAATAACCACGTAGCCGAGCTCCGTTTCCCTAAACTCTGAAATTTCTCCGTCATTTCCCAACGAAAATTTTTCAATTTTGCATGACAAGTGCGGAATATATACAGTTTGGAGCATGCAAAATTTGAAGTTGGTTGGAAATTCCTTGATTTCCAAATTTGCCGGCATTTGGGACACACTTTGACCTAATTCCCGTCACAATCTGGGTGTGAGTCAACGGCCGTACAAATGTACACCAGCGCGGCGCAGGGTGTCCCAACAGCCACGGTTAGGGGAATAACCACGTAGCCGAGCTCCGTTTTCCCTAAACTCTGAAATTTCTCCGTCATTTCCCAGCGAAAATCTGTCATTTTGCATGACAAATGCGGAATATATACAGTTGGAGCATGCAAAATTTGAAGTTGGTTGGAAAATTCCTTGATTTCCAAATTTGCCGGCATTTGGGACACACTTTGACCTAATTCCGTCACATTCTGGGGTGAGTCAACGGCCGTACAAATGTACACCAGCGCGGCGCAGGGGTGTCCCAACAGCCACGGTTAGGGGAATAACTACGTAGCCGAGCTCCGTTTTCCCTAAACTCTGAAATTTCTCCGTCATTTCCCAGCGAAAATCTGTCAATTTGCATGACAAGTGCGGAATATATACAGTTTGGAGCATGCAAAATTTGAAGTTGGTTGGAAAATTCCTTGATTTCCAAATTTGCCGGCATTTGGGACACACTTTGACCTAATTCCCGTCACAATCTGGGGTGAGTCAACGGCCGTACAAATGTACACCAGCGCGGCGCAGGGTGTCCCAACAGCCACGGTTAGGGGAATAACCACGTAGCCGAGCTCCGTTTTCCCTAAACTCTGACATTTCTCCGTCATTTCCCAGCGAAAATCTGTCAATTTTGCATGACAAGTGCGGAATATATACAGTTTGGAGCATGCAAAATTTGAAGTTGGTTGGAAAATTCCTTGATTTCCAAATTTGCCGGCATTTGGGACACACTTTGACCTAATTCCCGTCACAATCTGGGGTGAGTCAACGGCCGTACAAATGTACACCAGCGCGGCGCAGGGTGTCCCAACAGCCACGGTTAGGGAATAACCACGTAGCCGAGCTCCGTTTTCCCTAAACTCTGAAATTTCTCCGTCATTTCCCAGCGAAAATCTGTCAATTTTGCATGACAAGTGCCGAATATATACAGTTTGGAGCATGCACAATTTGAAGTTGGTTGGAAAATTCTTGATTCCAAATTTGCCGGCATTTGGGACACACTTTGACCTAATCCCCGTCACAATCATTTCCCAGCGAAAATCTGTCAATTTTGCATGACAAGTGCGGAATATATACAGTTTGGAGCATGCAAAATTCCCGTCACAATCTGGGGTGAGTCAACGGCCGTACAAATGTACACCCGCGCGGCGCAGGGTGTCCCAACAGCCACGGTTAGGGGAATAACCACGTAGCCGAGCTCCGTTTTTCCTAAACTCTGAAATTTCTCCGTCATTTCCCAGCGAAAATCTGTCAATTTTGCATGACAAGTGCGGAATATATACAGTTTGAAGCATGCAAAATTTGAAGTTGGTTGGAAAATTCCTTGATTTCCAAATTTGCCGGCATTTGGGACACACTTTGACCTAATTCCCGTCACAATCTGGGGTGAGTCAACGGCCGTACAAATGTACACCAGCGCGGAACAGGGTGTCCCAACAGCCACGGTTAGGGGAATAACCACGTAGCCGAGCTCCGTTTTCCCTAAACTCTGAAATTTCTCCGTCATTTCCCAGCGAAAATCTGTAAATTTTGCATGACAAGTGCGGAATATATACAGTTTGGAGCATGCAAAATTTGAAGTTGGTTGGAAAATTCATTGATTTCCAAATTTGCTGGCATTTGGGACACACTTTGACCTAATTCCCGTCACAATCTGGGGTGAGTCAACGGCCGTACAAATGTACACCAGCGCGGCGCAGGGTGTCCCAACAGCCACAGTTAGGGGAATAACCACGTAGCCGAGCTCCGTTTTCCCTAAACTCTGAAATTTCTCCGTCATTTCCCAGCGAAAATCTGTCAATTTTGCATGACAAGTGCGGAATATATACAGTTTGGAGCATGCAAAATTTGAAGTTGGTTGGAAAATTCCTTGATTTCCAAATTTGCCGGCATTTGGGACACACTTTGACCTAATTCCCGTCACAATCTGGGCTGAGTCAACGGCCGTACAAATGTACACCAGCGCGGCGCAGGGTGTCCCAACAGCCACGGTTAGGGGAATAACCACGTAGCCGAGTTCCGTTTTCCCTAAACTCTGAAATTTCTCCCTCACTTCCCAGCGAAAATCTGTCAATTTTGCATGACAAGTGCGGAATATATACAGTTTGGAGCATGCAAAATTTGAAGTTGGTTGGAAAATTCCTTGATTTCCAAATTTGCCGGCATTTGGGACACACTTTGACCTAATTCCCGTCACAATCTGGGGTGAGTCAACGGCCGTACAAATGTACACCAGCGCGGCGCAGGGTGTCCCAACAGCCACGGTTAGGGGAATAACCACGTAGCCGAGCTCCGTTTTCCCTAAACTCTGAAATTTCTCCGTCATTTCCCAGCGAAAATCTGTCAATTTTGCATGACAAGTGCGGAATATATACAGTTTGGAGCATGCAAAATTTGAAGTTGGTTTGAAAATTCCTTGATTTCCAAATTTGCCGGCATTTGGGACACACTTTGACCTAATTCCCGTCACATTCTGGGGTGAGTCAACGGCCGTACAAATGTACACCAGCGCGGCGCAGGGTGTCCCAACAGCCACGGTTAGGGAATAACTACGTAGCCGAGCTCCGTTTTCCCTAAACTCTGAAATTTCTCCGTCATTTCCCAGCGAAAATCTGTCAATTTTGCATGACAAGTGCGGAATATATACAGTTTGGAGCATGCAAAATTTGAAGTTGGTTGGAAAATTCCTTGATTTCCAAATTTGCCGGCATTTGGGACACACTTTGACCTAATTCCCGTCACAATCTGGGGTGAGTCAACGGCCGTACAAATGTACACCAGCGCGGCGCAGGGTGTCCCAACAGCCACGGTTAGGGGAATAACCACGTAGCCGAGCTCCGTTTTCCCTAAACTCTGACATTTCTCCGTCATTTCCCAGCGAAAATCTGTCAATTTTGCATGACAAGTGCGGAATATATACAGTTT
Source organism: Henricia sp. BOLD:AAB3569 (assembly GCA_037783545.1). Classification (NCBI taxonomy): domain Eukaryota; kingdom Metazoa; phylum Echinodermata; class Asteroidea; order Spinulosida; family Echinasteridae; genus Henricia; species Henricia sp. BOLD:AAB3569. Next base: position 35,321 of record JBBELK010000277.1, read on the forward strand.
GGAGCATGCAAAATTTGAAGTTGGTTGGAAAATTCCTTGATTTCCAAATTTGCCGGCATTTGGGACACACTTTGACCTAATTCCCGTCACAATCTGGGGTGAGTCAACGGCCGTACAAATGTACACCAGCGCGGCGCAGGGTGTCCCAACAGCCACGGTTAGGGGAATAACCACGTAGCCGAGCTCCGTTTTCCCTAAACTCTGAAATTTCTCCGTCATTTCCCAGCGAAATCTGTCAATTTTGCATGACAAGTGCCGAATATATACAGTTTGGAGCATGCACAATTTGAAGTTGGTTGGAAAATTCTTGATTTCCAAATTTGCCGGCATTTGGGACACACTTTGACCTAATCCCGTCACAATCATTTCCCAGCGAAAATCTGTCAATTTTGCATGACAAGTGCGGAATATATACAGTTTGGAGCATGCAAAATTCCCGTCACAATCTGGGGTGAGTCAACGGCCGTACAAATGTACACCCGCGCGGCGCAGGGTGTCCCAACAGCCACGGTTAGGGGAATAACCACGTAGCCGAGCTCCGTTTTTCCTAAACTCTGAAATTTCTCCGTCATTTCCCAGCGAAAATCTGTCAATTTTGCATGACAAGTGCGGAATATATACAGTTTGAAGCATGCAAAATTTGAAGTTGGTTGGAAAATTCCTTGATTTCCAAATTTGCCGGCATTTGGGACACACTTTGACCTAATTCCCGTCACCCAGCGCGGAACAGGGTGTCCCAACAGCCACGGTTAGGGGAATAACCACGTAGCCGAGCTCCGTTTTCCCTAAACTCTGAAATTTCTCCGTCATTTCCCAGCGAAAATCTGTAAATTTTGCATGACAAGTGCGGGAATATATACAGTTTGGAGCATGCAAAATTTGAAGTTGGTTGGAAAAATTCATTGATTTCCAAATTTGCTGGCATTTGGGACACACTTTGACCTAATTCCCGTCACAATCTGGGGTGAGTCAACGGCCGTACAAATGTACACCAGCGCGGCGCAGGGTGTCCCAACAGCCACAGTTTAGGGGAATAACCACGTAGCCGAGCTCCGTTTTCCCTAAACTCTGAAATTTCTCCGTCATTTCCCAGCGAAAATCTGTCAATTTTGCATGACAAGTGCGGAATATATACAGTTTGGAGCATGCAAAATTTGAAGTTGGTTGGAAAATTCCTTGATTTCCAAATTTGCCGGCATTTGGGACACACTTTGACCTAATTCCCGTCACAATCTGGGCTGAGTCAACGGCCGTACAAATGTACACCAGCGCGGCGCAGGGTGTCCCAACAGCCACGGTTAGGGGAATAACCACGTAGCCGAGTTCCGTTTTCCCTAAACTCTGAAATTTCTCCCTCACTTCCCAGCGAAAATCTGTCAATTTTGCATGACAAGTGCGGAATATATACAGTTTGGAGCATGCAAAATTTAAGTTGGTTGGAAAATTCCTTGATTTCCAAATTTGCCGGCATTTGGGACACACTTTGACCTAATTCCCGTCACAATCTGGGGTGAGTCAACGGCCGTACAAATGTACACCAGCGCGGCGCAGGGTGTCCCAACAGCCACGGTTAGGGGAATAACACGTAGCCGAGCTCCGTTTTCCCTAAACTCTGAAATTTCTCCGTCATTTCCCAGCGAAAATCTGTCAATTTTGCATGACAAGTGCGGAATATATACAGTTTGGAGCATGCAAAATTTGAAGTTGGTTTGAAAATTCCTTGATTTCCAAATTTGCCGGCATTTGGGACACACTTTGACCTAATTCCCGTCACAATCTGGGGTGAGTCAACGGCCGTACAAATGTACACCAGCGCGGCGCAGGGGTGTCCCAACAGCCACGGTTAGGGGAATAACCACGTAGCCGAGCTCCGTTTTCCCTAAACTCTGAAATTTCTCCGTCATTTCCCAGCGAAAATCTGTCAATTTTGCATGACAAGTGCGGAATATATTACAGTTTGGAGCATGCAAAATTTGAAGTTGGTTGGAAAATTCCTTGATTTCCAAATTTGCCGGCATTTGGGACACACTTTGACCTAATTCCCGTCACAATCTGGGCTGAGTCAACGGCCGTACAAATGTACACCAAGCGCGGCGCAGGGTGTCCCCAACAGCCACGGTTAGGGGAATAACCACGTAGCCGAGTTCCGTTTTCCCTAAACTCTGAAATTTCTCCCTCACTTCCCAGCGAAAATCTGTCAATTTTGCATGACAAGTGCGGAATATATACAGTTTGGAGCATGCAAAATTTGAAGTTGGTTGGAAAATTCCTTGATTTCCAAATTTGCCGGCATTTGGGACACACTTTGACCTAATTCCCGTCACAATCTGGGGTGAGTCAACGGCCGTACAAATGTACACCAGCGCGGCGCAGGGTGTCCCAACAGCCACGGTTAGGGGAATAACCACGTAGCCGAGCTCCGTTTTCCCTAAACTCTGAAATTTCTCCGTCATTTCCCAGCGAAAATCTGTCAATTTTGCATGACAAGTGCGGAATATATACAGTTTGGAGCATGCAAAATTTGAAGTTGGTTTGAAAATTCCTTGATTTCCAAATTTGCCGGCATTTGGGACACACTTTGACCTAATTCCCGTCACAATCTGGGGTGAGTCAACGGCCGTACAAATGTACACCAGCGCGGCGCAGGGTGTCCCAACAGCCACGGTTAGGGGAATAACCACGTAGCCGAGCTCCGTTTTCCCTAAACTCTGAAATTGCTCCGTCATTTCCCAGCGAAAATCTGTCAATTTTGCATGACAAGTGCGGAATATATACAGTTTGGAGCATGCAAAATTTTGAAGTTGGTTGGAAAATTCCTTGATTTCCATATTTTCCGGCATTTGGGACACACTTTGACCTAATTCCCGTCACAATCTGGGGGTGAGTCAACGGCCGTACAAATGTACACCAGCGCGGCGCAGGGGTGTCCCAACAGCCACGGTTAGGGGAATAACCACGTAGCCGAGCTCCGTTTTCCCTAAACTCTGAAATCTCTCCGTCATTTCCCAGCGAAAATCTGTCAATTTTGCATGACAAGTGCGGAATATATACAATTTGGAGCATGCAAAATTTGAAGTTGGTTGGAAAATTTCTTGATTTCCAAATTTGCCGGCATTTCGGACACACTTTGACCTAATTCCCCGTCACAATCTGGGGGTGAGTCAACGGCCGTACAAATGTACACCAGCGCGGCGCAGGGTGTCCCAACAGCCACGGTTAGGGGAATAACCACGTAGCCGAGCTCCGTTTTCCCTAAACTCTGAAATTTCTCCGTCATTTCCCAGCGAAAATCTGTCAATTTTGCATGACAAGTGCGGAATATATACAGTTTGGAGCATGCAAAATTTGAAGTTGGTTGGAAAATTCCTTGATTTCCAAATTTGCCGGCATTTGGGACACACTTTGACCTAATTCCCGTCACAATCTGGGGTGAGTCAAAGGCGGTACAAATGTACACCAGCGCGGCGCAGGGTGTCCCAACAGCCACGGTTAGGGGAATAACCACGTAGCCGAGCTCCGGTTTTCCCTAAACTCTGAAATTTCTCCATCATTTCCCAGCGAAAATCTGTCAATTTTGCATGACAAGTGCGGAATATATACAGTTTGGAGCATGCAAAATTTGAAGTTGGTTTGAAAATTCCTTGATTTCCAAATTTGCCGGCATTTGGGACACACTTTGACCTAATTCCCGTCACAATCTGGGGTGAGTCAACGGCCGTACAAATGTACACCAGCGCGGCGCAGGGTGTCCCAACAGCCACGGTTAGGGGAATAACCACGTAGCCGAGCTCCGTTTTCCCTAAACTCTGAAATTTCTCCGTCATTTCCCAGCGAAAATCTGTCAATTTTGCATGACAAGTGCGGAATATATACAATTTGGAGCATGCAAAATTTGAAGTTGGTTGGAAAATTCCTTGATTTCCAAATTTGCCGGCATTTGGGACACACTTTGACCTAATTCCCGTCACAATCTGGGGTGAGTCAACGGCCGTACAAATGTACACCAGCGCGGCGCAGGGTGTCCCAGCAGGCACGGTTAGGGGAATAACCACGTAGCCGAGCTCCGTTTTCCCTAAACTCTGAAATTTCTCCGTCATTTCCCACCGAAAATCTGTCAATTTAAAATCTGTCAATTTTGCATGACAAGTGCGGAATATATACAGTTTGGAGCATGCAAAATTTGAAGTTGGTCGAAAAATTCCTTGATTTCCAAATTTGTCGGCATTTGGAACACACTTTGACCTAATTCCCGTCACAATCTGGGGTGAGTCAACGGCCGTACAAATGTACACCAGCGCGGCGCAGGGTGTCCCAACAGCCACGGTTAGGGGAATAACCACGTAGCCGAGCTCCGTTTTCCCTAAACTCTGAAATTTCTCCGTCATTTCCCAGCGAAAATCTGTCAATTTTGCATGACAATTGCGGAATATATACAGTTTGGAGCATGCAAAATTTGAAGTGGATTGGAAAATTCCTTGATTTCCAAATTTGCCGGCATTTGGGACACACTTTGACCTAATTCCCGTCACAATCTGGGGTGAGTCAACGCCCGTACAAATGTACACCAGCGCGGCGCAGGGTGTCCCAACAGCCACGGTTAGGGGAATAACCACGTAGCCGAGCTCCGTTTTCCCTAAACTCTGAAATTTCTCCGTCATTTCCCAGCGAAAATCTGTCAATTTTGAATGACAAGTGCGGAATATATACAGTTTGGAGCATGCAAAATTTGAAGTTGGTTGGAAAATTCCTTGATTTCCAAATTTGCCGGCATTTGGGACACACTTTGACCTAATTCCCGTCACAATCTGGGGTGAGTCAACGGCCGTACAAATGTACACCAGCGCGGCGCAGGGTGTCCCAACAGCCACGGTTAGGGGAATAACCACGTAGCCGAGCTCCGTTTTCCCTAAACTCTGAAATTTATCCGTCATTTCCCAGCGAAAATCTGTCAATTTTGCATGACAATTGCGGAATATATACAGTTTGGAGCATGCAAAATTTGAAGTGGGTTGGAAAATTCCTTGATTTCCAAATTTGCCGGCATTTGGGACACACTTTGACCTAATTCCCGTCACAATCTGGGGTGAGTCAACGGCCGTACAAATGTACACAAGCGCGGTGCAGGGTATCCCAACAGCCACGGTTAGGGGAATAACCACGTAGCCGAGCTCCGTTTTCCCTAAACTCTGAAATTTCTCCGTCATTTCCCAGCGAAAATCTGTCAATTTTGCATGACAAGTGCGGAATATATATAGTTTGGAGCATGCACAATCTGAAGTTGGTTGGAAAATTCCTTGATTTCCAAATGTACACCAGCGCAGCGCAGGGTGTCCCAACAGCCACGGTTAGGGGAATAACCACGTAGCCGAGCTCCGTTTTCCCTGAACTCTGAAAATTCTCCGTCATTTCCCAGCGAAAATCTGTCAATTTTGCATGACAAGTGCGGAATATATACAGTTTGGAGCATGCAAAATTTGAAGTTGGTTGGAAAATTTCTTGATTTCCAAATTTGCCGGCATTTGGGACACACTTTGACCTAATTCCCGTCACAATCTGGGGTGAGTCAACGGCCGTACAAATGTACACCAGCGCGGCGCAGGGTGTCCCAACAGCCACGGTAAGGGGAATAACCACGTAGCCGAGCTCCGTTTTCTCTAAACTCTGAAATTTCTCCGTCATTTCCCAGCGAAAATCTGTCAATTTTGCATGACAAGTGCGGAATATATACATTTTGAAGCATGCAAAATTTGAAGTTGGTTGGAAAATTCCTTGATTTCCAAATTTGCCGTCATTTGGGACACACTTTGACCTAATTCCCGTCACAATCTGGGGTGAGTCAACGGCCGTACAAATGTACACCTTCGCGGCGCAGGGTGTCCCAACAGCCACGGTTAGGGGAATAACCACGTAGCCGAACTCCGTTTTCCCTAAACTCTGAAATTTCTCCGTCATTTCCCAGCGAAAATCTGTCAATTTTGCATTACAAGTGTGGAATATATACAGTTTGGAGCATGCAAAATTTGAAGTTGGTTGGAAAATTCCTTGATTTCCAAATTTTCCGGCATTTGGGACACACTTTGACCTAATTCCCGTCACAATCTGGGGTGAGTCAACGGCCGTACAAATGTACACCAGCGCGGCGCAAGGTGTTCCAACAGCCACGGTTAGGAGAATAACCACGTAGCCGAGCTCCGTTTTCCCTAAACTCTGAAATTTATCCGTCATTTCCCAGCGAAAATCTGTCAATTTTGCATGACAAGTGCGGAATATATACAGTTTGGAGCATGCACAATTTGAAGTTGGTTGGAAAATTCCTTGATTTCCAAATTTGCCGGCATTTGGGACACACTTTGACCTAATTCCCGTCACAATCTGGGGTGAGTCAACGGCCGTACAAATGTACACCAGCGCGGCGCAGGGTGTCCCAGCAGGCACGGTTAGGGGAATAACCACGTAGCCGAGCTCCGTTTTCCCTAAACTCTGAAATTTCTCCGTCATTTCCCACCGAAAATCTGTCAATTTTGCATGACAAGTGCGGAATATATACAGTTTGGAGCATGCAAAATTTGAAGTTGGTCGAAAAATTCCTTGATTTCCAAATTTGCCGGCATTTGGGACACACTTTGACCTAATTCCCGTCACAATCTGGGGTGAGTCAACGGCCGTGCAAATGTACACCAGCGCGGCGCAGGGTGTCCCAACAGCCACGGTTAGGGGAATAACCACGTAGCCGAGCTCCGTTTTCCCTAAACTCTGAAATTTCTCCGTCATTTCCCAGCGAAAATCTGTCAATTTTGCATGACAATTGCGGAATATATACAGTTTGGAGCATGCAAAATTTGAAGTGGGTTGGAAAATTCCTTGATTTCCAAATTTGCCGGCATTTGGGACACACTTTGACCTAATTCCCGTCACAATCTGGGGTGAGTCAACGGCCGTACAAATGTACACCAGCGCGGCGCAGGGTGTCCCAACAGCCACGGTTAGGGGAATAACCACGTAGCCGAGCTCCGTTTTCCCTAAACTCTGAAATTTCTCCGTCATTTCCCAGCGAAAATCTGTCAATTTTGAATGACAAGTGCGGAATATATACAGTTTTGGAGCATGCAAAATTTGAAGTTGGTTGGAAAATTCCTTGATTTCCAAATTTGCCGGCATTTGGGACACACTTTGACCTAATTCCCGTCACAATCTGGGGTGAGTCAACGGCCGTACAAATGTACACCAGCGCGGCGCAGGGTGTCCCAACAGCCACGGTTAGGGGAATAACCACGTAGCCGAGCTCCGTTTTCCCTAAACTCTGAAATTTCTCCGTCATTTCCCAGCGAAAATCTGTCAATTTTGCATGACAATTGCGGAATATATACAGTTTGGAGCATGCAAAATTTGAAGTGGGTTGGAAAATTCCTTGATTTCCAAATTTGCCGGCATTTGGGACACACTTTGACCTAATTCCCGTCACAATCTGGGGTGAGTCAACGGCCGTACAAATGTACACAAGCGCGGTGCAGGGTATCCCAACAGCCACGGTTAGGGGAATAACCACGTAGCCGAGCTCCGTTTTCCCTAAACTCTGAAATTTCTCTGTCATTTCCCAGCGAAAATCTGTCAATTTTGCATGACAAGTGCGGAATATATACAGTTTGGAGCATGCACAATCTGAAGTTGGTTGGAAAATTCCTTGATTTCCAAATGTACACCAGCGCAGCGCAGGGTGTCCCAACAGCCACGGTTAGGGGAATAACCACGTAGCCGAGCTCCGTTTTCCCTAAACTCTGAACATTCTCCGTCATTTCCCAGCGAAAATCTGTCAATTTTGCATGACAAGTGCGGAATATATACAGTTTGGAGCATGCAAAATTCGAAGTTGGTTGGAAAATTCCTTGATTTCCAAATTTGCCGGCATTTGGGACACACTTTGACCTAATTCCCGTCACAATCTGGGGTGAGTCAACGGCCGTACAAATGTACACCAGCGCAGCGCAGGGTGTCCCAACAGCCACGGTTAGGGGAATAACCACGTAGCCGAGCTCCGTTTTCCCTAAACTCTGAAATTTCTCCGTCATTTCCCAGCGAAAATCTGTCAATTTTGCATGACAAGTGCGGAATATATACAGTTTGGAGCATGCAAAATTTGAAGTTGGTTGGAAAATTCCTTGATTTCCAAATTTGCCGGCATTTGGGACACACTTTGACCTAATTCCCGTCACAATCTGGGGTGAGTCAACGGCCGTACAAATGTACACCAGCGCGGCACAGGGTGTCCCAACAGCCACGGTTAGGGGAATAACCACGTAGCCGAGCTCCGTTTTCCCTAAACTCTGAAATTTCTCTGTCATTTCCCAGCGAAAATCTGTCAATTTTGCATGACAAGTGCGGAATATATACAGTTTGGAGCATGCACAATCTAAAGTTGGTTGGAAAATTCCTTGATTTCCAAATGTACACCAGCGCAGCGCAGGGTGTCCCAACAGCCACGGTTAGGGGAATAACCACGTAGCCGAGCTCCGTTTTCCCTAAACTCTGAACATTCTCCGTCATTTCCCAGCGAAAATCTGTCAATTTTGCATGACAAGTGCGGAATATATACAGTTTGGAGCATGCAAAATTCGAAGTTGGTTGGAAAATTCCTTGATTTCCAAATTTGCCGGCATTTGGGACACACTTTGACATAATTCCCGTCACAATCTGGGGTGAGTCAACGGCCGTACAAATGTACACCAGCGCAGCGCAGGGTGTCCCAACAGCCACGGTTAGGGGAATAACCACGTAGCCGAGCTCCGTTTTCCCTAAACTCTGAAATTTCTCCGTCATTTCCCAGCGAAAATCTGTCAATTTTGCATGACAATTGCGGAATATATACAGTTTGGAGCATGCAAAATTTGAAGTGGGTTGGAAAATTCCTTGATTTCCAAATTTGCCGGCATTTGGGACACACTTTGACCTAATTCCCGTCACAATCTGGGGTGGGTCAACGGCCGTACAAATGTACACCAGCGCGGCGCAGGGTGTCCCAACAGCCACGGTTAGGGGAATAACCACGTAGCCGAGCTCCGTTTTCCCTAAACTCTGAAATTTCTCTGTCATTTCCCAGGGAAAATCTGTCAATTTTGCATGACAAGTGCGGAATATATACAGTTTGGAGCATGCACAATCTGAAGTTGGTTGGAAAATTCCTTGATTTCCAAATGTACACCAGCGCAGCGCAGGGTGTCCCAACAGCCACGGTTAGGGGAATAACCACGTAGCCGAGCTCCGTTTTCCCTAAACTCTGAACATTCTCCGTCATTTCCCAGCGAAAATCTGTCAATTTTGCATGACAAGTGCGGAATATATACAGTTTGGAGCATGCAAAATTCGAAGTTGGTTGGAAAATTCCTTGATTTCCAAATTTGCCGGCATTTGGGACACACTTTGACCTAATTCCCGTCACAATCTGGGGTGAGTCAACGGCCGTACAAATGTACACCAGCGCAGCGCAGGGTGTCCCAACAGCCACGGTTAGGGGAATAACCACGTAGCCGAGCTCCGTTTTCCCTAAACTCTGAAATTTCTCCGTCATTTCCCAGCGAAAATCTGTCAATTTTGCATGACAAGTGCGGAATATATACAGTTTGGAGCATGCAAAATTTGAAGTTGGTTGGAAAATTCCTTGATTTCCAAATTTGCCGGCATTTGGGACACACTTTGACCTAATTCCCGTCACAATCTGGGGTGAGTCAACGGCCGTACAAATGTACACCAGCGCGGCACAGGGTGTCCCAACAGCCACGGTTAGGGGAATAACCACGTAGCCGAGCTCCGTTTTCCCTAAACTCTGAAATTTCTCTGTCATTTCCCAGCGAAAATCTGTCAATTTTGCATGACAAGTGCGGAATATATACAGTTTGGAGCATGCACAATCTAAAGTTGGTTGGAAAATTCCTTGATTTCCAAATGTACACCAGCGCAGCGCAGGGTGTCCCAACAGCCACGGTTAGGGGAATAACCACGTAGCCGAGCTCCGTTTTCCCTAAACTCTGAACATTCTCCGTCATTTCCCAGCGAAAATCTGTCAATTTTGCATGACAAGTGCGGAATATATACAGTTTGGAGCATGCAAAATTCGAAGTTGGTTGGAAAATTCCTTGATTTCCAAATTTGCCGGCATTTGGGACACACTTTGACCTAATTCCCGTCACAATCTGGGGTGAGTCAACGGCCGTACAAATGTACACCAGCGCAGCGCAGGGTGTCCCAACAGCCACGGTTAGGGGAATAACCACGTAGCCGAGCTCCGTTTTCCCTAAACTCTGAAATTTCTCCGTCATTTCCCAGCGAAAATCTGTCAATTTTGCATGACAATTGCGGAATATATACAGTTTGGAGCATGCAAAATTTGAAGTGGGTTGGAAAATTCCTTGATTTCCAAATTTGCCGGCATTTGGGACACACTTTGACCTAATTCCCGTCACAATCTGGGGTGGGTCAACGGCCGTACAAATGTACACCAGCGCGGCGCAGGGTGTCCCAACAGCCACGGTTAGGGGAATAACCACGTAGCCGAGCTCCGTTTTCCCTAAACTCTGAAATTTCTCCGTCATTTCCCAGCGAAAATCTGTCAATTTTGCATGACAATTGCGGAACATATACAGTTTGGAGCATGCAAAATTTGAAGTGGGTTGGAAAATTCCTTGATTTCCAAATTTGCCGGCATTTGGGACACACTTTGACCTAATTCCCGTCACAATCTGGGGTGAGTCAACGGCCGTACAAATGTACACCAGCGCAGCGCAGGGTGTCCCAACAGCCACGGTTAGGGGAATAACCACGTAGCCGAGCTCCGTTTTCCCTAAACTCTGAAATTTCTCCGTCATTTCCCAGCGAAAATCTGTCAATTTTGCATGACAAGTGCGGAATATATACAGTTTGGAGCATGCAAAATTTGAAGTTGGTTGGAAAATTCCTTGATTTCCAAATTTGCCGGCATTTGGGACACACTTTGACCTAATTCCCGTCACAATCTGGGGTGAGTCAACGGCCGTACAAATGTACACCAGCGCGGCACAGGGTGTCCCAACAGCCACGGTTAGGGGAATAACCACGTAGCCGAGCTCCGTTTTCCCTAAACTCTGAAATTTCTCCGTCATTTCCCAGCGAAAATCTGTCAATTTTGCATGACAAGTGCGGAATATATACAGTTTGGAGCATGCAAAATTTGAAGTTGGTTGGAAAATTACTTGATTTCCAAATTTGCCGGCATTTGGGACACACTTTGACCTAATTCCCGTCACAATCTGGGGTGAGTCAACGGCCGTACAAATGTACACCAGCGCGGCGCAGGGTGTCCCAACAGCCACGGTTAGGGGAATAACCACGTAGCCGAGCTCCGTTTTCCCTAAACTCTGAAATTTCTCCGTCATTTCCCAGCGAAAATCTGTCAATTTTGCATGACAAGTGCGGAATATATACAGTTTGGAGCATGCAAAATTTGAAGTTGGTTGGAAAATTCCTTGATTTCCAAATTTGCCGGCATTTGGGACACACTTTGACCTAATTCCCGTCACAATCTGGGGTGAGTCAACGGCCGTACAAATGTACACCAGCGCGGCGCAGGGTGTCCCAACAGCCACGGTTAGGGGAATAACCACGTAGCCGAGCTCCGTTTTCCCTAAACTCTGAAATTTCTCCGTCATTTCCCAGCGAAAATCTGTCAATTTTGCATGACAAGTGCGGAATATATACAGTTTGGAGCATGCAAAATTTGAAGTTGGTTGGAAAAATCCTTGATTTCCAAATTTGCCGGCATTTGGGACACACTTTGACCTAATTCCCGTCACAATCTGGGGTGAGTCAACGGCCGTAAAAATGTACACAAGCGCGGTGCAGGGTATCCCAACAGCCACGGTTAGGGGAATAACCACGTAGCCGAGCTCCGTTTTCCCTAAACTCTGAAATTTCTCCGTCATTTCCCAGCGAAAATCTGTCAATTTTGCATGACAAGTGCGGAATATATACAGTTTGGAGCATGCACAATTTGAAGTTGGTTGGAAAATTCCTTGATTTCCAAATTTGCCGGCATTTGGGACACACTTTGACCTAATTCCCGTCACAATCTGGGGTGAGTCAACGGCCGTACAAATGTACACCAGCGCGGCGCAGGGTGTCCCAACAGCCACGGTTAGGGGAATAACCACGTAGCCGAGCTCCGTTTTCACTAAACTCTGAAATTTTTTTCCGTCATTTCCCAGCGAAAATCTGTCAATTTTGCATGACAAGTGCGGAATATATACAGTTTGGAGCATGCAAAATTTGAAGTTGGTTGGAAAATTCCTTGATTTCCAAATTTGCCGGCATTTGGGACACACTTTGACCTAATTCCCGTCACAATCTGGGGTGAGTCAACGGCCGTACAAATGTACACCAGCGCAGCGCAGGGTGTCCCAACAGCCACGGTTAGGGGAATAACCACGTAGCCGAGCTCCGTTTTCCCTAAACTCTGAAATTTCTCCGTCATTTCCCAGCGAAAATCTGTCAATTTTGCATGACAAGTGCGGAATATATACAGTTTGGAGCATGCAAAATTTGAAGTTGGTTGGAAAATTCCTTGATTTCCAAATTTGCCGGCATTTGGGACACACTTTGACCTAATTCCCGTCACAATCTGGGGTGAGTCAACGGCCGTACAAATGTACACCAGCGCGGCACAGGGTGTCCCAACAGCCACGGTTAGGGGAATAACCACGTAGCCGAGCTCCGTTTTCCCTAAACTCTGAAATTTCTCCGTCATTTCCCAGCGAAAATCTGTCAATTTTGCATGACAAGTGCGGAATATATACAGTTTGGAGCATGCAAAATTTGAAGTTGGTTGGAAAATTACTTGATTTCCAAATTTGCCGGCATTTGGGACACACTTTGACCTAATTCCCGTCACAATCTGGGGTGAGTCAACGGCCGTACAAATGTACACCAGCGCGGCGCAGGGTGTCCCAACAGCCACGGTTAGGGGAATAACCACGTAGCCGAGCTCCGTTTTCCCTAAACTCTGAAATTTCTCCGTCATTTCCCAGCGAAAATCTGTCAATTTTGCATGACAAGTGCGGAATATATACAGTTTGGAGCATGCAAAATTTGAAGTTGGTTGGAAAATTCCTTGATTTCCAAATTTGCCGGCATTTGGGACACACTTTGACCTAATTCCCGTCACAATCTGGGGTGAGTCAACGGCCGTACAAATGTACACCAGCGCGGCGCAGGGTGTCCCAACAGCCACGGTTAGGGGAATAACCACGTAGCCGAGCTCCGTTTTCCCTAAACTCTGAAATTTCTCCGTCATTTCCCAGCGAAAATCTGTCAATTTTGCATGACAAGTGCGGAATATATACAGTTTGGAGCATGCAAAATTTGAAGTTGGTTGGAAAAATCCTTGATTTCCAAATTTGCCGGCATTTGGGACACACTTTGACCTAATTCCCGTCACAATCTGGGGTGAGTCAACGGCCGTAAAAATGTACACAAGCGCGGTGCAGGGTATCCCAACAGCCACGGTTAGGGGAATAACCACGTAGCCGAGCTCCGTTTTCCCTAAACTCTGAAATTTCTCCGTCATTTCCCAGCGAAAATCTGTCAATTTTGCATGACAAGTGCGGAATATATACAGTTTGGAGCATGCACAATTTGAAGTTGGTTGGAAAATTCCTTGATTTCCAAATTTGCCGGCATTTGGGACACACTTTGACCTAATTCCCGTCACAATCTGGGGTGAGTCAACGGCCGTACAAATGTACACCAGCGCGGCGCAGGGTGTCCCAACAGCCACGGTTAGGGAATAACCACGTAGCCGAGCTCCGTTTTCACTAAACTCTGAAATTTTTTTCCGTCATTTCCCAGCGAAAATCTGTCAATTTTGCATGACAAGTGCGGAATATATACAGTTTGGAGCATGCAAAATTTGAAGTTGGTTGGAAAATTCCTTGATTTCCAAATTTGCCGGCATTTGGGACACACTTTGAGCTAATTCCCGTCACAATCTGGGGTGAGTCAACGGCCGTACAAATGTACACCAGCGCGGCGCAGGGTGTCCCAACAGCCACGGTTAGGGGAATAACCACGTAGCCGAGCTCCGTTTCCCTAAACTCTGAAATTTCTCCGTCATTTCCCAGCGAAAATCTGTCAATTTTGCATGACAAGTGCGGGATATATACAGTTTGGAGCATGCAAAATTTGAAGTTGGTTGGAAAATTCCTTGATTTCCAAATTTGCCGGCATTTGGGACACACTTTGACCTAATTCCCGTCACAATCTGGGGTGAGTCAACGGCCGTACAAATGTACACCAGCGCGGCGCAGGGTGTCCCAACAGCCACGGTTAGGGGAATAACCACGTAGCCGAGCTCCGTTTTCCCTAAACTCTGAAATTTCTCCGTCATTTCCCAGCGAAAATATGTCAATTTTGCATGACAAGTGCGGAATATATACAGTTTGGAGCATGCAAAATTTGAAGTTGGTTGGAAAATTCCTTGATTTCCAAATTTGCCGGCATTTGGGACACACTTTGACCTAATTCCCGTCACAATCTGGGGTGAGTCAACGGCCGTACAAATGTACACCAGCGCAGCGCAGGGTGTCCCAACAGCCACGGGTAGGGGAATAACCACGTAGCCGAGCTCCGTTTTCCCTAAACTCTGAAATTTCTCCGTCATTTCCCAGCGAAAATCTGTCAATTTTGCATGACAATTGCGGAATATATACAGTTTGGAGCATGCAAAATTTGAAGTGGGTTGGAAAATTCCTTGATTTCCAAATTTGCCGGCATTTGGGACACACTTTGACCTAATTCCCGTCACAATCTGGGGTGGGTCAACGGCCGTACAAATGTACACCAGCGCGGCGCAGGGTGTCCCAACAGCCACGGTTAGGGGAATAACCACGTAGCCGAGCTCCGTTTTCCCTAAACTCTGAAATTTCTCCGTCATTTCCCAGCGAAAATCTGTCAATTTTGCATGACAATTGCGGAACATATACAGTTTGGAGCATGCAAAATTTGAAGTGGGTTGGAAAATTCCTTGATTTCCAAATTTGCCGGCATTTGGGACACACTTTGACCTAATTCCCGTCACAATCTGGGGTGAGTCAACGGCCGTACAAATGTACACCAGCGCAGCGCAGGGTGTCCCAACAGCCACGGTTAGGGGAATAACCACGTAGCCGAGCTCCGTTTTCCCTAAACTCTGAAATTTCTCCGTCATTTCCCAGCGAAAATCTGTCAATTTTGCATGACAAGTGCGGAATATATACAGTTTGGAGCATGCAAAATTTGAAGTTGGTTGGAAAATTCCTTGATTTCCAAATTTGCCGGCATTTGGGACACACTTTGACCTAATTCCCGTCACAATCTGGGGTGAGTCAACGGCCGTACAAATGTACACCAGCGCGGCACAGGGTGTCCCAACAGCCACGGTTAGGGGAATAACCACGTAGCCGAGCTCCGTTTTCCCTAAACTCTGAAATTTCTCTGTCATTTCCCAGCGAAAATCTGTCAATTTTGCATGACAAGTGCGGAATATATACAGTTTGGAGCATGCACAATCTGAAGTTGGTTGGAAAATTCCTTGATTTCCAAATGTACACCAGCGCAGCGCAGGGTGTCCCAACAGCCACGGTTAGGGGAATAACCACGTAGCCGAGCTCCATTTTCCCTAAACTCTGAACATTCTCCGTCATTTCCCAGCGAAAATCTGTCAATTTTGCATGACAAGTGCGGAATATATACAGTTTGGAGCATGCAAAATTCGAAGTTGGTTGGAAAATTCCTTGATTTCCAAATTTGCCGGCATTTGGGACACACTTTGACCTAATTCCCGTCACAATCTGGGGTGAGTCAACGGCCGTAAAAATGTACACCAGCGCAGCGCAGGGTGTCCCAACAGCCACGGTTAGGGGAATAACCACGTAGCCGAGCTCCGTTTTCCCTAAACTCTGAAATTTCTCCGTCATTTCCCAGCGAAAATATGTCAATTTTGCATGACAATTGCGGAATATATACAGTTTGGAGCATGCAAAATTTGAAGTGGGTTGGAAAATTCCTTGATTTCCAAATTTGCCGGCATTTGGGACACACTTTGACCTAGTTCCCGTCACAATCTGGGGTGGGTCAACGGCCGTACAAATGTACACCAGCGCGGCGCAGGGTGTCCCAACAGCCACGGTTAGGGGAATAACCACGTAGCCGAGCTCCGTTTTCCCTAAACTCTGAAATTTCTCCGTCATTTCCCAGCGAAAATCTGTCAATTTTGCATGACAATTGCGGAACATATACAGTTTGGAGCATGCAAAATTTGAAGTGGGTTGGAAAATTCCTTGATTTCCAAATTTGCCGGCATTTGGGACACACTTTGACCTAATTCCCGTCACAATCTGGGGTGAGTCAACGGCCGTACAAATGTACACCAGCGCAGCGCAGGGTGTCCCAACAGCCACGGTTAGGGGAATAACCACGTAGCCGAGCTCCGTTTTCCCTAAACTCTGAAATTTCTCCGTCATTTCCCAGCAAAAATCTGTCAATTTTGCATGACAAGTGCGGAATATATACAGTTTGGAGCATGCAAAATTTGAAGTTGGTTGGAAAATTCCTTGATTTCCAAATTTGCCGGCATTTGGGACACACTTTGACCTAATTCCCGTCACAATCTGGGGTGAGTCAACGGCCGTACAAATGTACACCAGCGCGGCACAGGGTGTCCCAACAGCCACGGTTAGGGGAATAACCACGTAGCCGAGCTCCGTTTTCCCTAAACTCTGAAATTTCTCCGTCATTTCCCAGCGAAAATCTGTCAATTTTGCATGACAAGTGCGGAATATATACAGTTTGGAGCATGCAAAATTTGAAGTTGGTTGGAAAATTACTTGATTTCCAAATTTGCCGGCATTTGGGACACACTTTGACCTAATTCCCGTCACAATCTGGGGTGAGTCAACGGCCGTACAAATGTACACCAGCGCGGCGCAGGGTGTCCCAACAGCCACGGTTAGGGGAATAACCACGTAGCCGAGCTCCGTTTTCCCTAAACTCTGAAATTTCTCCGTCATTTCCCAGCGAAAATCTGTCAATTTTGCATGACAAGTGCGGAATATATACAGTTTGGAGCATGCAAAATTTGAAGTTGGTTGGAAAAATCCTTGATTTCCAAATTTGCCGGCATTTGGGACACACTTTGACCTAATTCCCGTCACAATCTGGGGTGAGTCAACGGCCGTAAAAATGTACACAAGCGCGGTGCAGGGTATCCCAACAGCCACGGTTAGGGGAATAACCACGTAGCCGAGCTCCGTTTTCCCTAAACTCTGAAATTTCTCCGTCATTTCCCAGCGAAAATCTGTCAATTTTGCATGACAAGTGCGGAATATATACAGTTTGGAGCATGCACAATTTGAAGTTGGTTGGAAAATTCCTTGATTTCCAAATTTGCCGGCATTTGGGACACACTTTGACCTAATTCCCGTCACAATCTGGGGTGAGTCAACGGCCGTACAAATGTACACCAGCGCGGCGCAGGGTGTCCCAACAGCCACGGTTAGGGGAATAACCACGTAGCCGAGCTCCGTTTTCACTAAACTCTGAAATTTTTTTCCGTCATTTCCCAGCGAAAATCTGTCAATTTTGCATGACAAGTGCGGAATATATACAGTTTGGAGCATGCAAAATTTGAAGTTGGTTGGAAAATTCCTTGATTTCCAAATTTGCTGGCATTTGGGACACACTTTGAGCTAATTCCCGTCACAATCTGGGGTGAGTCAACGGCCGTACAAATGTACACCAGCGCGGCGCAGGGTGTCCCAACAGCCACGGTTAGGGGAATAACCACGTAGCCGAGCTCCGTTTCCCTAAACTCTGAAATTTCTCCGTCATTTCCCAGCGAAAATCTGTCAATTTTGCATGACAAGTGCGGGATATATACAGTTTGGAGCATGCAAAATTTGAAGTTGGTTGGAAAATTCCTTGATTTCCAAATTTGCCGGCATTTGGGACACACTTTGACCTAATTCCCGTCACAATCTGGGGTGAGTCAACGGCCGTACAAATGTACACCAGCGCGGCGCAGGGTGTCCCAACAGCCACGGTTAGGGGAATAACCACGTAGCCGAGCTCCGTTTTCCCTAAACTCTGAAATTTCTCCGTCATTTCCCAGCGAAAATCTGTCAATTTTGCATGACAAGTGCGGAATATATACAGTTTGGAGCATGCACAATTTGAAGTTGGTTGGAAAATTCCTTGATTTCCAAATTTGCCGGCATTTGGGACACACTTTGACCTAATTCCCGTCACAATCTGGGATGAGTCAACGGCCGTACAAATGTACACCAGCGCTGCGCAGGGTGTCCCAACAGCCACGGTTAGGGGAATAACCACGTAGCCGAGCTCCGTTTTCCCTAATCACAATCTGGGGTGAGTCAACGGCCGTACAAATGTACACCAGCGCGGCGCAGGGTGTCCCAACAGCCACGGTTAGGGGAATAACCACGTAGCCGAGCTCCGTTTCCCTAAACTCTGAAATTTCTCCGTCATTTCCCAGCGAAAATCTGTCAATTTTGCATGACAAGTGCGGGATATATACAGTTTGGAGCATTCAAAATTTGAAGTTGGTTGGAAAATTCCTTCATTTCCAAATTTGCCGGCATTTGGGACACACTTTGACCTAATTCCCGTCACAATCTGGGGTGAGTCAACGGCCGTACAAATGTACACCAGCGCGGCGCAGGGTGTCCCAACAGCCACGGTTAGGGGAATAACCACGTAGCCGAGCTCCGTTTTCCCTAAACTCTGAAATTTCTCCGTCATTTCCCAGCGAAAATCTGTCAATTTTGCATGACAAGTGCGGAATATATACAGTTTGGAGCATGCAAAATTTGAAGTTGGTTGGAAAATTCCTTGATTTCCAAATTTGCCGGCATTAGGGACACACTTTGACCTAATTCCCGTCACAATCTGGGGTGAGTCAACGGCCGTACAAATGTACACCAGCGCTGCGCAGGGTGTCCTAACAGCCACGGTTAGGGGAATAACCACGTAGCCGAGCTCCGTTTTCCCTAAACTCTGAAATTTCTCCGTCATTTCCCAGCGAAAATCTGTCAATTTTGCATGACAAGTGCGGAAAATATACAGTTTGGAGCATGCAAAATTTGAAGTTGGTTGGAAAATTCCTTGATTTCCAAATTTGCCGGCATTTGGGACACACTTTGACCTAATTCCCATCACAATCTGGGGTGAGTCAACGGTCGTACAAATGTACACCAGCGCGGCGCAGGGTGTCCCAACAGCCACGGTTAGGGGAATAACCACGTAGCCGAGCTCCGTTTTTCCTAAACTCTGAAATTTGTCCGTCATTTCCCAGCGAAAATCTGTCAATTTTGCATGACAAGTGCGGAATATATACAGTTTGGAGCACGCAAAATTTGAAGTTGGTTGGAAAATTCCTTGATTTCCAAATTTGCCGGCATTTGGGACACACTTTGACCTAATTCCCGTCACAATCTGGGGTGAGTCAACGGCCGTACAAATGTACACCAGCGCGGCGCATGGTGTCCCAACAGCCACGGTTAGGGGAATAACCACGTAGCCGAGCTCCGTTTTCCCTAAACTCTGAAATTTCTCCGTCATTTCCCAGCGAAAATCTGTCAATTTTGCATGACAATTGCGGAATATATACAGTTTGGAGCATGCAAAATTTGAAGTGGGTTGGAAAATTCCTTGATTTCCAAATTTGCCGGCATTTGGGACACACTTTGACCTAATTCCCGTCACAATCTGGGGTGGGTCAACGGCCGTACAAATGTACACCAGCGCGGCGCAGGGTGTCCCAACAGCCACGGTTAGGGGAATAACCACGTAGCCGAGCTCCGTTTTCCCTAAACTCTGAAATTTCTCCGTCATTTCCCAGCGAAAATCTGTCAATTTTGCATGACAATTGCGGAACATATACAGTTTGGAGCATGCAAAATTTGAAGTGGGTTGGAAAATTCCTTGATTTCCAAATTTGCCGGCATTTGGGACACACTTTGACCTAATTCCCGTCACAATCTGGGGTGAGTCAACGGCCGTACAAATGTACACCAGCGCAGCGCAGGGTGTCCCAACAGCCACGGTTAGGGGAATAACCACGTAGCCGAGCTCCGTTTTCCCTAAACTCTGAAATTTCTCCTTCATTTCCCAGCAAAAATCTGTCAATTTTGCATGACAAGTGCGGAATATATACAGTTTGGAGCATGCAAAATTTGAAGTTGGTTGGAAAATTCCTTGATTTCCAAATTTGCCGGCATTTGGGACACACTTTGACCTAATTCCCGTCACAATCTGGGGTGAGTCAACGGCCGTACAAATGTACACCAGCGCGGCACAGGGTGTCCCAACAGCCACGGTTAGGGGAATAACCACGTAGCCGAGCTCCGTTTTCCCTAAACTCTGAAATTTCTCCGTCATTTCCCAGCGAAAATCTGTCAATTTTGCATGACAAGTGCGGAATATATACAGTTTGGAGCATGCAAAATTTGAAGTTGGTTGGAAAATTACTTGATTTCCAAATTTGCCGGCATTTGGGACACACTTTGACCTAATTCCCGTCACAATCTGGGGTGAGTCAACGGCCGTACAAATGTACACCAGCGCGGCGCAGGGTGTCCCAACAGCCACGGTTAGGGGAATAACCACGTAGCCGAGCTCCGTTTTCCCTAAACTCTGAAATTTCTCCGTCATTTCCCAGCGAAAATCTGTCAATTTTGCATGACAAGTGCGGAATATATACAGTCTGGAGCATGCAAAATTTGAAGTTGGTTGGAAAATTCCTTGATTTCCAAATTTGCCGGCATTTGGGACACACTTTGACCTAATTCCCTTCACAATCTGGGGTGAGTCAACGGCCGTACAAATGTACACCAGCGCTGCGCAGGGTGTCCCAACAGCCACGGTTAGGGGAATAACCACGTAGCCGAGCTCCGTTTTCCCTAAACTCTGAAATTTCTCCGTCATTTCCCAGCGAAAATCTGTCAATTTTGCATGACAAGTGCGGAATATATACAGTTTGGAGCATGCAAAATTTAAAGTTGGTTGGAAAATTCCTTGATTTCCAAATTTGCCGGCATTTGGGACACACTTTGACCTAATTCCCGTCACAATCTGGGGTGAGTCAACGGCCGTACAAATGTACACCAGCGCGGCGCAGGGTGTCCCAACAGCCACGGTTAGGGGAATAACCACGTAGCCGAGCTCCGTTTTCCCTAAACTCTGAAATTTCTCCGTCATTTCCCAGCGAAAATCTGTCAATTTTGCATGACAAGTGCGGAATATATACAGTTTGGAGCATGCAAAATTTGAAGTTGGTTGGAAAATTCCTTGATTTCCAAATTTGCCGGCATTTGGGACACACTTTGACCTAATTCCCATCACAATCTGGGTTGAGTCAACGGCCGAACAAATGTACACCAGCGCGGCGCAGGGTGTCCCAACAGCCACGGTAAGGGGAATAACCACGTAGGCGAGCTCCGTTTTCCCTAAACTCTGAAATTTATCCGTCATTTCCCAGCGAAAATCTGTCAATTTTGCATTACAAGTGCGGAATATATACAGTTTGGAGCATGCAAAATTTGAAGTTGGTTGGAAAATTCCTTGATTTCTAAATTTGCCGGCATTTGGGACACACTTTGACCTAATTCCCATCACAATCTGGGTTGAGTCAACGGCCGAACAAATGTACACCAGCGCGGCGCAGGGTGTCCCAACAGCCACGGTAAGGGGAATAACCACGTAGGCGAGCTCCGTTTTCCCTAAACTCTGAAATTTCTCCGTCATTTCCCAGCAAAAATCTGTCAATTTTGCATGACAAGTGCGGAATATATACAGTTTGGAGCATGCAAAATTTGAAGTTGGTTGGAAAATTCCTTGATTTCCAAATTTGCCGACATTTGGGACACACTTTGACCTATTTCCCGTCACAATCTGGGGTGAGTCAACTGCCGTACAAATGTACACCAGCGCGGCGCAGGGTGTCCCAACAGCCACGGTTAGGGGAATAACCACGTAGCCGAGCTCCGTTTTCCCTAAACTCTGAAATTTCTCCGTCATTTCCCAGCGAAAATCTGTCAATTTTGCATGACAAGTGCGGAATATATACAGTTTGAAGCATGCAAAATTTGAAGTTGGTTGGAAAATTCCTTGATTTCCAAATTTGCCGGCATTTGGGACACACTTTGACCTAATTCCCATCACAATCTGGGGTGAGTCAACAGCCGTACAAATGTACACCAGCGCGGCGCAGGGTGTCCCAACAGCCACGGTTAGGGGAATAACCACGTAGCCGAGCTCCGTTTTCCCTAAACTCTGAAATTTCTCCGTCATTTCCCAGCGAAAATCTGTCAATTTTGCATGACAAGTGCGGAATATATACAGTTTGGAGCATGCAAAATTTGAAGTTGGTTGGAAAATTCCTTGATTTCCAAATTTGCCGGCATTTGGGACACACTTTGACCTAATTCCCGTCACAATCTGGGGTGAGTCAACGGCCGTACAAATGTACACCAGCGCAGCGCAGGGTGTCCCAACAGCCACGGGTAAGGGAATAACCACGTAGCCGAGCTCCGTTTTCCCTAAACTCTGAAATTTCTCCGTCATTTCCCAGCGAAAATCTGTCAATTTTGCATGACAAGTGCGGAATATATACAGTTTGGAGCATGCAAAATTTGAAGTTGGTTGGAAAATTCCTTGATTTCCAAATTTGCCGGCATTTGGGACACACTTTGACCTAATTCCCGTCACAATCTGGGGTGAGTCAACGGCCGTACAAATGTACACCAGCGCGGCGCAGGGTGTCCCAACAGCCACGGTTAGGGGAATAACCACGTAGCCGAGCTCCGTTTTCCATAAACTCTGAAATTTCTCCGTCATTTCCCAGCGAAAATCTGTCAATTTTGCATGACAAGTGCGGAATATATACAGTTTGGAGCATGCAAAATTTGAAGTTGGTTGGAAAATTCCTTGATTTCCAAATTTGCCGGCATTTGGGACACACTTTGACCTAATTCCCGTCACAATCTGGGGTGTGTCAACGGCCGTACAAATGTACACCAGCGCGGCGCAGGGTGTCCCAACAGCCACGGTTAGGGGAATAACCACGTAGCCGAGCTCCGTTTTCCCTAAACTCTGAAATTTCTCCGTCATTTCCCAGCGAAAATCTGTCAATTTTGCATGACAAGTGCGGAATATATACAGTTTGGAGCATGCAAAATTTAAAGTTGGTTGGAAAATTCCTTGATTTCCAAATTTGCCGGCATTTGGGACACACTTTGACCTAATTCCCGTCACAATCTGGGGTGAGTCAACGGCCGTACAAATGTACACCAGCGCGGCGCAGGGTGTCCCAACAGCCACGGTTAGGGGAATAACCACGTAGCCGAGCTCCGTTTTCCCTAAACTCTGAAATTTCTCCGTCATTTCCCAGCGAAAATCTGTCAATTTTGCATGACAAGTGCGGAATATATACAGTTTGGAGCATGCAAAATTTGAAGTTGGTTGGAAAATTCCTTGATTTCCAAATTTGCCGGCATTTGGGACACACTTTGACCTAATTCCCATCACAATCTGGGTTGAGTCAACGGCCGAACAAATGTACACCAGCGCGGCGCAGGGTGTCCCAACAGCCACGGTAAGGGGAATAACCACGTAGGCGAGCTCCGTTTTCCCTAAACTCTGAAATTTCTCCGTCATTTCCCAGCGAAAATCTGTCAATTTTGCATGACAAGTGCGGAATATATACAGTTTGGAGCATGCAAAATTTGAAGTTGGTTGGAAAATTACTTGATTTCCAAATTTGCCGGCATTTGGGACACACTTTGACCTAATTCCCGTCACAATCTGGGGTGAGTCAACGGCCGTACAAATGTACACCAGCGCGGCGCAGGGTGTCCCAACAGCCACGGTTAGGGGAATAACCACGTAGCCGAGCTCCGTTTTCCCTAAACTCTGAAATTTCTCCGTCATTTCCCAGCGAAAATCTGTCAATTTTGCATGACAAGTGCGGAATATATACAGTCTGGAGCATGCAAAATTTGAAGTTGGTTGGAAAATTCCTTGATTTCCAAATTTGCCGGCATTTGGGACACACTTTGACCTAATTCCCGTCACAATCTGGGGTGAGTCAACGGCCGTACAAATGTACACCAGCGCTGCGCAGGGTGTCCCAACAGCCACGGTTAGGGGAATAACCACGTAGCCGAGCTCCGTTTTCCCTAAACTCTGAAATTTCTCCGTCATTTCCCAGCGAAAATCTGTCAATTTTGCATGACAAGTGCGGAATATATACAGTTTGGAGCATGCAAAATTTAAAGTTGGTTGGAAAATTCCTTGATTTCCAAATTTGCCGGCATTTGGGACACACTTTGACCTAATTCCCGTCACAATCTGGGGTGAGTCAACGGCCGTACAAATGTACACCAGCGCGGCGCAGGGTGTCCCAACAGCCACGGTTAGGGGAATAACCACGTAGCCGAGCTCCGTTTTCCCTAAACTCTGAAATTTCTCCGTCATTTCCCAGCGAAAATCTGTCAATTTTGCATGACAAGTGCGGAATATATACAGTTTGGAGCATGCAAAATTTGAAGTTGGTTGGAAAATTCCTTGATTTCCAAATTTGCCGGCATTTGGGACACACTTTGACCTAATTCCCATCACAATCTGGGTTGAGTCAACGGCCGAACAAATGTACACCAGCGCGGCGCAGGGTGTCCCAACAGCCACGGTAAGGGGAATAACCACGTAGGCGAGCTCCGTTTTCCCTAAACTCTGAAATTTCTCCGTCATTTCCCAGCGAAAATCTGTCAATTTTGCATGACAAGTGCGGAATATATACAGTTTGGAGCATGCAAAATTTGAAGTTGGTTGGAAAATTCCTTGATTTCCAAATTTGCCGGCATTTGGGACACACTTTGACCTAATTCCCATCACAATCTGGGTTGAGTCAACGGCCGAACAAATGTACACCAGCGCGGCGCAGGGTGTCCCAACAGCCACGGTAAGGGGAATAACCACGTAGGCGAGCTCCGTTTTCCCTAAACTCTGAAATTTCTCCGTCATTTCCCAGCAAAAATCTGTCAATTTTGCATGACAAGTGCGGAATATATACAGTTTGGAGCATGCAAAATTTGAAGTTGGTTGGAAAATTCCTTGATTTCCAAATTTGCCGGCATTTGGGACACACTTTGACCTATTTCCCGTCACAATCTGGGGTGAGTCAACGGCCGTACAAATGTACACCAGCGCGGCGCAGGGTGTCCCAACAGCCACGGTTAGGGGAATAACCACGTAGCCGAGCTCCGTTTTCCCTAAACTCTGAAATTTCTCCGTCATTTCCCAGCGAAAATCTGTCAATTTTGCATGACAAGTGCGGAATATATACAGTTTGAAGCATGCAAAATTTGAAGTTGGTTGGAAAATTCCTTGATTTCCAAATTTGCCGGCATTTGGGACACACTTTGACCTAATTCCCATCACAATCTGGGGTGAGTCAACGGTCGTACAAATGTACACCAGCGCGGCGCAGGGTGTCCCAACAGCCACGGTTAGGGGAATAACCACGTAGCCGAGCTCCGTTTTTCCTAAACTCTGAAATTTGTCCGTCATTTCCCAGCGAAAATCTGTCAATTTTGCATGACAAGTGCGGAATATATACAGTTTGGAGCATGCAAAATTTGAAGTTGGTTGGAAAATTCCTTGATTTCCAAATTTGCCGGCATTTGGGACACACTTTGACCTAATTCCCGTCACAATCTGGGGTGAGTCAACAGCCGTACAAATGTACACCAGCGCGGCGCAGGGTGTCCCAACAGCCACGGTTAGGGGAATAACCACGTAGCCGAGCTCCGTTTTCCCTAAACTCTGAAATTTCTCCGTCATTTCCCAGCGAAAATCTGTCAATTTTGCATGACAAGTGCGGAATATATACAGTTTGGAGCATGCAAAATTTGAAGTTGGTTGGAAAATTCCTTGATTTCCAAATTTGCCGGCATTTGGGACACACTTTGACCTAATTCCCGTCACAATCTGGGGTGAGTCAACGGCCGTACAAATGTACACCAGCGCAGCGCAGGGTGTCCCAACAGCCATGGGTAAGGGAATAACCACGTAGCCGAGCTCCGTTTTCCCTAAGCTCTGAAATTTCTCCGTCATTTCCCAGCGAAAATCTGTCAATTTTGCATGACAAGTGCGGAATATATACAGTTTGGAGCATGCAAAATTTGAAGTTGGTTGGAAAATTCCTTGATTTCCAAATTTGCCGGCATTTGGGACACACTTTGACCTAATTCCCGTCACAATCTGGGGTGAGTCAACGGCCGTACAAATGTACACCAGCGCGGCGCAGGGTGTCCCAACAGCCACGGTCAGGGGAATAACCACGTAGCCGAGCTCCGTTTTCCATAAACTCTGAAATTTCTCCGTCATTTCCCAGCGAAAATCTGTCAATTTTGCATGACAAGTGCGGAATATATACAGTTTGGAGCATGCAAAATTTGAAGTTGGTTGGAAAATTCCTTGATTTCCAAATTTGCCGGCATTTGGGACACACTTTGACCTAATTCCCGTCACAATCTGGGGTGAGTCAACGGCCGTACAAATGTACACCAGCGCGGCGCAGGGTGTCCCAACAGCCACGGTTAGGGGAATAACCACGTAGCCGAGCTCCGTTTTCCCTAAACTCTGAAATTTCTCCGTCATTTCCCAGCGAAAATCTGTCAATTTTGCATGACAAGTGCGGAATATATACAGTTTGGAGCATGCAAAATTTAAAGTTGGTTGGAAAATTCCTTGATTTCCAAATTTGCCGGCATTTGGGACACACTTTGACCTAATTCCCGTCACAATCTGGGGTGAGTCAACGGCCGTACAAATGTACACCAGCGCGGCGCAGGGTGTCCCAACAGCCACGGTTAGGGGAATAACCACGTAGCCGAGCTCCGTTTTCCCTAAACTCTGAAATTTCTCCGTCATTTCCCAGCGAAAATCTGTCAATTTTGCATGACAAGTGCGGAATATATACAGTTTGGAGCATGCAAAATTTGAAGTTGGTTGGAAAATTCCTTGATTTCCAAATTTGCCGGCATTTGGGACACACTTTGACCTAATTCCCATCACAATCTGGGTTGAGTCAACGGCCGAACAAATGTACACCAGCGCGGCGCAGGGTGTCCCAACAGCCACGGTAAGGGGAATAACCACGTAGGCGAGCTCCGTTTTCCCTAAACTCTGAAATTTATCCGTCATTTCCCAGCGAAAATCTGTCAATTTTGCATTACAAGTGCGGAATATATACAGTTTGGAGCATGCAAAATTTGAAGTTGGTTGGAAAATTCCTTGATTTCTAAATTTGCCGGCATTTGGGACACACTTTGACCTAATTCCCATCACAATCTGGGTTGAGTCAACGGCCGAACAAATGTACACCAGCGCGGCGCAGGGTGTCCCAACAGCCACGGTAAGGGGAATAACCACGTAGGCGAGCTCCGTTTTCCCTAAACTCTGAAATTTCTCCGTCATTTCCCAGCAAAAATCTGTCAATTTTGCATGACAAGTGCGGAATATATACAGTTTGGAGCATGCAAAATTTGAAGTTGGTTGGAAAATTCCTTGATTTCCAAATTTGCCGGCATTTGGGACACACTTTGACCTATTTCCCGTCACAATCTGGGGTGAGTCAACGGCCGTACAAATGTACACCAGCGCGGCGCAGGGTGTCCCAACAGCCACGGTTAGGGGAATAACCACGTAGCCGAGCTCCGTTTTCCCTAAACTCTGAAATTTCTCCGTCATTTCCCAGCGAAAATCTGTCAATTTTGCATGACAAGTGCGGAATATATACAGTTTGAAGCATGCAAAATTTGAAGTTGGTTGGAAAATTCCTTGATTTCCAAATTTGCCGGCATTTGGGACACACTTTGACCTAATTCCCATCACAATCTGGGGTGAGTCAACGGTCGTACAAATGTACACCAGCGCGGCGCAGGGTGTCCCAACAGCCACGGTTAGGGGAATAACCACGTAGCCGAGCTCCGTTTTTCCTAAACTCTGAAATTTGTCCGTCATTTCCCAGCGAAAATCTGTCAATTTTGCATGACAAGTGCGGAATATATACAGTTTGGAGCATGCAAAATTTGAAGTTGGTTGGAAAATTCCTTGATTTCCAAATTTGCCGGCATTTGGGACACACTTTGACCTAATTCCCGTCACAATCTGGGGTGAGTCAACAGCCGTACAAATGTACACCAGCGCGGCGCAGGGTGTCCCAACAGCCACGGTTAGGGGAATAACCACGTAGCCGAGCTCCGTTTTCCCTAAACTCTGAAATTTCTCCGTCATTTCCCAGCGAAAATCTGTCAATTTTGCATGACAAGTGCGGAATATATACAGTTTGGAGCATGCAAAATTTGAAGTTGGTTGGAAAATTCCTTGATTTCCAAATTTGCCGGCATTTGGGACACACTTTGACCTAATTCCCGTCACAATCTGGGGTGAGTCAACGGCCGTACAAATGTACACCAGCGCAGCGCAGGGTGTCCCAACAGCCACGGGTAAGGGAATAACCACGTAGCCGAGCTCCGTTTTCCCTAAACTCTGAAATTTCTCCGTCATTTCCCAGCGAAAATCTGTCAATTTTGCATGACAAGTGCGGAATATATACAGTTTGGAGCATGCAAAATTTGAAGTTGGTTGGAAAATTCCTTGATTTCCAAATTTGCCGGCATTTGGGACACACTTTGACCTAATTCCCGTCACAATCTGGGGTGAGTCAACGGCCGTACAAATGTACACCAGCGCGGCGCAGGGTGTCCCAACAGCCACGGTTAGGGGAATAACCACGTAGCCGAGCTCCGTTTTCCATAAACTCTGAAATTTCTCCGTCATTTCCCAGCGAAAATCTGTCAATTTTGCATGACAAGTGCGGAATATATACAGTTTGGAGCATGCAAAATTTGAAGTTGGTTGGAAAATTCCTTGATTTCCAAATTTGCCGGCATTTGGGACACACTTTGACCTAATTCCCGTCACAATCTGGGGTGAGTCAACGGCCGTACAAATGTACACCAGCGCGGCGCAGGGTGTCCCAACAGCCACGGTTAGGGGAATAACCACGTAGCCGAGCTCCGTTTTCCCTAAACTCTGAAATTTCTCCGTCATTTCCCAGCGAAAATCTGTCAATTTTGCATGACAAGTGCGGAATATATACAGTTTGGAGCATGCAAAATTTAAAGTTGGTTGGAAAATTCCTTGATTTCCAAATTTGCCGGCATTTGGGACACACTTTGACCTAATTCCCGTCACAATCTGGGGTGAGTCAACGGCCGTACAAATGTACACCAGCGCGGCGCAGGGTGTCCCAACAGCCACGGTTAGGGGAATAACCACGTAGCCGAGCTCCGTTTTCCCTAAACTCTGAAATTTCTCCGTCATTTCCCAGCGAAAATCTGTCAATTTTGCATGACAAGTGCGGAATATATACAGTTTGGA
Organism: Henricia sp. BOLD:AAB3569; assembly: GCA_037783545.1. Classification (NCBI taxonomy): domain Eukaryota; kingdom Metazoa; phylum Echinodermata; class Asteroidea; order Spinulosida; family Echinasteridae; genus Henricia; species Henricia sp. BOLD:AAB3569. The sequence continues at coordinate 64,841 of JBBELK010000277.1, forward strand.
GCATGCAAAATTTGAAGTTGGTTGGAAAATTCCTTGATTTCCAAATTTGCCGGCATTTGGGACACACTTTGACCTAATTCCCATCACAATCTGGGTTGAGTCAACGGCCGAACAAATGTACACCAGCGCGGCGCAGGGTGTCCCAACAGCCACGGTAAGGGGAATAACCACGTAGGCGAGCTCCGTTTTCCCTAAACTCTGAAATTTCTCCGTCATTTCCCAGCGAAAATCTGTCAATTTTGCATGACAAGTGCGGAATATATACAGTTTGGAGCATGCAAAATTTGAAGTTGGTTGGAAAATTACTTGATTTCCAAATTTGCCGGCATTTGGGACACACTTTGACCTAATTCCCGTCACAATCTGGGGTGAGTCAACGGCCGTACAAATGTACACCAGCGCGGCGCAGGGTGTCCCAACAGCCACGGTTAGGGGAATAACCACGTAGCCGAGCTCCGTTTTCCCTAAACTCTGAAATTTCTCCGTCATTTCCCAGCGAAAATCTGTCAATTTTGCATGACAAGTGCGGAATATATACAGTCTGGAGCATGCAAAATTTGAAGTTGGTTGGAAAATTCCTTGATTTCCAAATTTGCCGGCATTTGGGACACACTTTGACCTAATTCCCGTCACAATCTGGGGTGAGTCAACGGCCGTACAAATGTACACCAGCGCTGCGCAGGGTGTCCCAACAGCCACGGTTAGGGGAATAACCACGTAGCCGAGCTCCGTTTTCCCTAAACTCTGAAATTTCTCCGTCATTTCCCAGCGAAAATCTGTCAATTTTGCATGACAAGTGCGGAATATATACAGTTTGGAGCATGCAAAATTTAAAGTTGGTTGGAAAATTCCTTGATTTCCAAATTTGCCGGCATTTGGGACACACTTTGACCTAATTCCCGTCACAATCTGGGGTGAGTCAACGGCCGTACAAATGTACACCAGCGCGGCGCAGGGTGTCCCAACAGCCACGGTTAGGGGAATAACCACGTAGCCGAGCTCCGTTTTCCCTAAACTCTGAAATTTCTCCGTCATTTCCCAGCGAAAATCTGTCAATTTTGCATGACAAGTGCGGAATATATACAGTTTGGAGCATGCAAAATTTGAAGTTGGTTGGAAAATTCCTTGATTTCCAAATTTGCCGGCATTTGGGACACACTTTGACCTAATTCCCATCACAATCTGGGTTGAGTCAACGGCCGAACAAATGTACACCAGCGCGGCGCAGGGTGTCCCAACAGCCACGGTAAGGGGAATAACCACGTAGGCGAGCTCCGTTTTCCCTAAACTCTGAAATTTCTCCGTCATTTCCCAGCGAAAATCTGTCAATTTTGCATGACAAGTGCGGAATATATACAGTTTGGAGCATGCAAAATTTGAAGTTGGTTGGAAAATTCCTTGATTTCCAAATTTGCCGGCATTTGGGACACACTTTGACCTAATTCCCATCACAATCTGGGTTGAGTCAACGGCCGAACAAATGTACACCAGCGCGGCGCAGGGTGTCCCAACAGCCACGGTAAGGGGAATAACCACGTAGGCGAGCTCCGTTTTCCCTAAACTCTGAAATTTCTCCGTCATTTCCCAGCAAAAATCTGTCAATTTTGCATGACAAGTGCGGAATATATACAGTTTGGAGCATGCAAAATTTGAAGTTGGTTGGAAAATTCCTTGATTTCCAAATTTGCCGGCATTTGGGACACACTTTGACCTATTTCCCGTCACAATCTGGGGTGAGTCAACGGCCGTACAAATGTACACCAGCGCGGCGCAGGGTGTCCCAACAGCCACGGTTAGGGGAATAACCACGTAGCCGAGCTCCGTTTTCCCTAAACTCTGAAATTTCTCCGTCATTTCCCAGCGAAAATCTGTCAATTTTGCATGACAAGTGCGGAATATATACAGTTTGAAGCATGCAAAATTTGAAGTTGGTTGGAAAATTCCTTGATTTCCAAATTTGCCGGCATTTGGGACACACTTTGACCTAATTCCCATCACAATCTGGGGTGAGTCAACGGTCGTACAAATGTACACCAGCGCGGCGCAGGGTGTCCCAACAGCCACGGTTAGGGGAATAACCACGTAGCCGAGCTCCGTTTTTCCTAAACTCTGAAATTTGTCCGTCATTTCCAGCGAAAATCTGTCAATTTTGCATGACAAGTGCGGAATATATACAGTTTGGAGCATGCAAAATTTGAAGTTGGTTGGAAAATTCCTTGATTTCCAAATTTGCCGGCATTTGGGACACACTTTGACCTAATTCCCGTCACAATCTGGGGTGAGTCAACAGCCGTACAAATGTACACCAGCGCGGCGCAGGGTGTCCCAACAGCCACGGTTAGGGGAATAACCACGTAGCCGAGCTCCGTTTTCCCTAAACTCTGAAATTTCTCCGTCATTTCCCAGCGAAAATCTGTCAATTTTGCATGACAAGTGCGGAATATATACAGTTTGGAGCATGCAAAATTTGAAGTTGGTTGGAAAATTCCTTGATTTCCAAATTGCCGGCATTTGGGACACACTTTGACCTAATTCCCGTCACAATCTGGGGTGAGTCAACGGCCGTACAAATGTACACCAGCGCAGCGCAGGGTGTCCCAACAGCCATGGGTAAGGGAATAACCACGTAGCCGAGCTCCGTTTTCCCCTAAGCTCTGAAATTTCTCCGTCATTTCCCAGCGAAAATCTGTCAATTTTGCATGACAAGTGCGGAATATATACAGTTTGGAGCATGCAAAATTTGAAGTTGGTTGGAAAATTCCTTGATTTCCAAATTTGCCGGCATTTGGGACACACTTTGACCTAATTCCCGTCACAATCTGGGGTGAGTCAACGGCCGTACAAATGTACACCAGCGCGGCGCAGGGTGTCCCAACAGCCACGGTCAGGGGAATAACCACGTAGCCGAGCTCCGTTTTCCATAAACTCTGAAATTTCTCCGTCATTTCCCAGCGAAAATCTGTCAATTTTGCATGACAAGTGCGGAATATATACAGTTTGGAGCATGCAAAATTTGAAGTTGGTTGGAAAATTCCTTGATTTCCAAATTTGCCGGCATTTGGGACACACTTTGACCTAATTCCCGTCACAATCTGGGGTGAGTCAACGGCCGTACAAATGTACACCAGCGCGGCGCAGGGTGTCCCAACAGCCACGGTTAGGGGAATAACCACGTAGCCGAGCTCCGTTTTCCCTAAACTCTGAAATTTCTCCGTCATTTCCCAGCGAAAATCTGTCAATTTTGCATGACAAGTGCGGAATATATACAGTTTGGAACATGCAAAATTTAAAGTTGGTTGGAAAATTCCTTGATTTCCAAATTTGCCGGCATTTGGGACACACTTTGACCTAATTCCCGTCACAATCTGGGGTGAGTCAACGGCCGTACAAATGTACACCAGCGCGGCGCAAGGGTGTCCCAACAGCCACGGTTAGGGGAATAACCACGTAGCCGAGCTCCGTTTTTCCCTAAACTCTGAAATTTCTCCGTCATTTCCCAGCGAAAATCTGTCAATTTTGCATGACAAGTGCGGAATATATACAGTTTGGAGCATGCAAAATTTGAAGTTGGTTGGAAAATTCCTTGATTTCCAAATTTGCCGGCATTTGGGACACACTTTGACCTAATTCCCATCACAATCTGGG